>APFE030300811.1:27591-59673 GCA_000404065.3 Pinus taeda | reverse complement strand
TTGTAGCCTTCTGTAGGCCGGCACCTACGTACTAGTATCTTGGCTAGTGCAAAAGTTAAAGGGGGTTGTTGCTCCTTTCCAGGAGAAACTAGAGAACGAGAGAGAGTTGTAGCTCTCTGCAGGTTGCAGCCTGCGTACTGGTAAAAAGACTGCACCAGTACATTGTAAAAGAAGTTTTCTAATTTAAAGAAAGATAGAGACGAATTGCAGCAGGTGGTTTTCACCCACATTGGGTTTCCACCTTATATCTTGTGTTCTTGTGTCTAATTGTCTTTCTGCTCTGTTTTACTGTCTCTGGATACTGTTATTGGATTCTGCATCACTCACTAACAATCATCATCAGAAAGATTAAGTAAAATAAAAGCATGTTCTGTATACGCGGGTTTTCTTCTGCATAGCTGTGTACATACGCAAGTTTATTAAATTGAAGTAGTGTATATCAGTTGTTTTTGAAAAAGAATAATTATCCTGATAATACTGATTCACCCCCCCTCTCAGTATTATTTTCAACACATCATTCGTGCCTTAAAAAAGTGGACGGATTATATTCTTGGGAATAAATTTACACTGATGGTAGGCCATAGTGGGCTCAAATATATATTTGAACAATCGAAGTTGAATGCATGCAATAAGGATGGCCAGTCGCAGTCAACGGATTCAAATTTGAAATCAAGTACATAAAAGGTAACGAAAATAAGGTTGTTGATGTCTTGAGTAGAAGAATTCAAGTAAATCACTTAACAATTGTAAGTTCCTACATGAGAGATCTAATAGAAATAGAAAAAATGTTGGACTACAAGATGAAAAATATCACCAAGTGAAATAAAAGTTTCTGCAAAGTAATGAGGATGAAGGATATCACCTCATTGAGGATGGCCTAATTCGGATCAAAGGCATAATTTATGTGCCTAACAATGATGAAATGAAAACTGATAATGATAGAGCTCCATGATAAGCGTTATTCAGGCCACCTAGGGTATCAAAAGACCCTTACAACCATTAAAAAGTTCATAATTTAAAGAAGTGGTTTATTTTGTGGCAAGATGCATGGAATGCTAGTAATTAAAGGCCAAGTGAAAACATTTGGTAGGATTGTTTCATCCTATCCTCATTCTGAAATAGAAGTGGGAGGTAATTTATATGGATTTCATTATAGGTTTGCCTAAAACATCCAAGGAGAATGACATAATCATGGTAGTGGTGGATAAGCTTAACAAGGTAGCTCATTTCATATCAATCAAATCCACCAAATCTTCTAGTGACATAGAAAAAATATTCATAAAGTATATTGTGAGGTTGCATGGAATCCCCAAGAAGATTGTGTCTGACAAAGATGCTAAGTTCACTTCCAGTTTTTTGAAGGAACTATTTGCAAGAATGGGAACATAATTGGAATTTTATATAGCCTATCATACCAAAACAGATAGGAAAATAGAAAGGATTAACAAAATTCTTGATGACATGTTAAGAATGTATGTAATAGATCAGCCCAAGAAGTGGGAAGAATATCTTCCAATTGTGGAATTTACATACAACAATTGATACCAACAATCCCTAAAGATGAGTCCATTTGAGGAATTCTATGGCAGGAATTACAACACTCCTATTAGCTAGAGAGATCCAGTGAACATGGTCCATGTAGGATCTTATATGCTCAAGGACATGGAGAAACACGTTCAGATCATAAAGCAGAATTTGAAAGTGGCATAGGATAGGGAAAAAAAAGTATGCAAACCAAGAAAGGGTGCACAAAGAGTTCCAAGTTGGTGAACATGTTTATCTAAGGATTAAACCCAACAAGAGTTCCCTGAGAATTGGGACATACACCAAGTTTCCACCATGGTATTGCGGGCCATTTTAAATCCTTGAGAGGTCTAATTGGACCAATGGCATACAAGCTAGATTTACCTCCTTCAGTTAGAGCTTATGTTGTTTTTGATGTCTCTTTACTTAACATATATGTCTAGGATTCTAAACATTTGATTGATTAGTCTGTGCCATAGGTAGAACTAGAGGACAAGTTCTAGCCAAAGCCAATGTGAATCCTAGACCAAAGGAGTCTCAAGCTCTCGAATAGAGCCATAAAGAAATTCAAGGTGCAGTGGAAGTACTTTGGGCTAGAGAAGGCCACATGGGAAATGGTTGATGTAATGAAAGTTAGTTATCCCTTCTTCTTTGCTGGTTAAAGCAAGTGTGTATATGATTGGGAATACTATATAGATTTTTGTGTATAAATATCCTTGAAACAGTATGCATTTTGTTAGTTTTTGGTGTTGCATATGGAAAGATGAACACCGAGGTTGGTGCTCCCTTCAAGGGGAGGGGTCTATGAAAAACCCACCCATGGTTCTCTCATGAACTTCATTGTAAATATTTTTCAATATGTGAAATAAAACAAGGGTGACTGAGTCAAAGGGACATAGATTCCATTGATATTGGGATGTTGTGGTTTCTTGTGAAGGAAACCTGAATTGTCTAGGACAGTCATTAAAGGCTAGCTAATGCATGAATTTAACGAACTAGTTCTTGAAATTAAATGGGATGCAAGATAAGGTACACAAACCCATGTTGCTTAAGAAACAACAACAATAAAATAGGACAATTAATCCTACATAGGGACTGTGCATTGTAGGTCAGCAAGGACGCAACAATAAATGTGCACTGAGAAAGAGGCAAAGCCAATAAGCATGATGGGAGAGTCCCTGTAAAACAAGGAGAAGATAGTAGTAGTAGGGGATTCATTCGAAGGGAATGATAGAAGGATTTGGAGGCATAAAAGAGGCAGATAGAGAATGCAATGGATTAGAGCATCCAACAAGAGAAAACCAATAGGAAACCTAGAAGAGAAGAGAAGAGAAGAGAAGAGAAGGGGATTGGTTCTCTGGTTCTATGGAGGCTATGGGTTGAGCTGCTAGTCTCTAGAGCCCTGTAACAGTTCGAGGTCCCTGGAGGTTTTGATTTGAGATAAGATCCCCTGGAGCAGTGTAACAACTTAGGTCCGTGGAGGTTGTTTGTTTAGACATGGGTCTTTGGAGCCCTAGAACAACTTGGGTCACTCGAGGTTGTGCGCTTGGATGGAATATTTAGAGCCCTATAATGGCTTTGGTCCATTAAAGGTTGTGGGTTGAGATAATAGACTCTAGAATCTTGTAATAGCATGGGAAGATGCCATCCTGAAGCAACATGAAAGGAACACTTGATTGAAGACTTATTTTACTACATTACAATTACAATGCATTTTAAACACCCTAGAAGTGGGTGAATCATTATGTGTGGACTTGGGGGTGAGGTAGAGTACCTATGGACTCCTTTTGTTGACAAAAGAAGTGGTAGTATGTTGGTGGGATTGAGGAAATAGGTCCTCTGGAGTCCTTGTTTTAGTTGGGAGTTATTGTTTTAATCACTTGAGAAAGCATCCCCCTCAGACTATGGAATATGGCTCAGGGGTCATAGTTGTAAGTAAGTGTGGATGCAACTATCTATGGTCAGGTGGAAAGTCCTTGTCCAAGACTCAGTTTCCATGCAAGCACAAATATATGTATCTTCGTATACTTGTTTATATGTTGATGGATAGTGATACCTTTCTGTTTAAAATGGTTTTGGGATTTGAGATCTATAATTATGTTTTTGATATAATAAGCATGTGTTACTTCTCTGTGTGGAGATGGATTTTAAAATTATGGTAATAGGCATGAATGCAAGTATGCGTTTCACTTTTACCTATTCCCAATGTTACATGAACTACTCAAACTACAATGAAAGAGGTGTTGTGTAAAGCATTTGTTAATATTGCTATAACCTACAAGATTTAGTAAAATTTAAATGAAACAACATGATAATAGAGATTATGCCACGTCTCTGCACTAAGATCCCATGTTTCATAAGCCACATGATAATAAGGATTATGTTAGAACGCTGAACTAAACCTGCTTTTGCATAAATTTTAAAACATGTTAAAACAACACATAAGTGAATAATAGAGGAACATAAGGCCATGTTGCACAGTGCAACGAAAGCCATAAAAGTTCGGAATAAAAACTTAAAATAATGGGCATGAGAACCCTTTTATTTATATGAAATGGTTACATTGAATATCCTCTACCCAGTAGGGCCTACATTCATTTACAATCATTTATTTTCTTGTGTTACAAGATGTTTTGTCGCGCAACAAGAATTACGTTTTTGTTGAGGGATGTTTCCCTTAGGGCTAGTTAAGCCCATCAAATTTACCTAAATGGCTTTTAGCCTTTCATTCTCTGCAGGTTGGATGTTTTGGTTGTGTCCTATTGTCATGAGTGAGGTGCCAAAAGGGTCTATGTAGTGCCATGAATTTGCTTACAAGCTCAACATTGAGTCTAGTACTGGCAACATGCGACAAGCGAGGTGGAAACCTCCTAGGAGCTCACACCAAGCCCATTGTAATTAAGGGTAGAAAAATAACCTATACCTACATGCGTGGGATTCGTTATTTAAGAACAAGGAATGTGGGCGAGCTAGGAACTTCTTGAACTTGGATTCACCCAAGTACATGAAGGTAGCACTATGGAATGCCTTAATAAACCATTGGCATGGACACAGAGCCATGATGTCAATCTATAGGTATGTCAGACCTCTAAGATAGAGCCATAATCGAGAAGACGAGCTCGAGGAAGTATGTGTAGTAGCAGAGAATTTTTTGGGGTGATCATAAAGATCCCCATCTAAGGCATTGCATGAGGTAGGGTCGAAGTCCCTTTGTCGAACCATGGCAGAGAATGAGAAGGAAAAACTAGTTGCGGTGTAGAGGGATGAAGCCCTGAACTTATAAGAAAAGATCGATCAACCTTATCTTTTTGTAGATCAAGTCCTAGCCATGGAGACCTTCCATTGACACGACTGATTTTTCCCTTTATGTGATTGGTCGAATAAGTGTTGAGGTGGCCCAAAAGAAATACCACAGAAGATTAAAGTGTGAGGCAGTTGAAAAGAGTTAGGAGGTAATCAGTGGGATGATGTAAGTCATTCGATGCGAGTAGTGTGCACACATATGGTTGTTGGAGAGTGGTCCTTGTAGCCAAGTCAATCCGACGATATAACATTGGAAGAATAAAGGAGAGTGACAAAGGAGAATGTCACGATGGACCTAATGGGATTATGTGCCGCTCATGATTTTTTATTGGACGAGGAGTGGCCCCATAGTCAAAGCAAGCTCGGTGGTAAGGTTTGGTGGTTTGTATAGAGCAGTCTCTAGAGTGGGTCGGGAGGGGCCCGATGGATGATGTGATCCTAGTGGAATAAAGAATCATTGCAAGAGATCAAGTGCCAAGATAATGTGAACCTATGAGAACATTGATTGGCAGATAAGCCTGGGCCTATGAGGAGGAGGTAAGAGGGGCCCATTGTCCACATAAGCCCGGTGCATAAAAGTCAGTGGGTAAACAAATGTGTAGTCTGGGAACTTCCAAGAGAGAGAGCATGGTGACATGTCTAGTGGGACCTACTTAAAAGGCACTGGATAATATAAAGAATGGAGGCCCTTACAGGAATAACAAATGAATATATATGTGTGTGTGTGTTTGTGTGTGTGTGTGTGTGTAATTACCCCATTCCTCCAAAGGTAAATGAGGGGTAGATGATGTTATAGTTATAGTTACATATCCAAACTGACTTTCAAAGGAATCTTAGAGGCATGATATGTATATGTATATGTATATGTATATGTATATGTATATGTATATGTATAGATATATATATATATATATATATATATATATATATATATATTTATAATGCAACCCATTCCTCTAAAAGGTAAATGAGGGGTCGGTGATGTTATAATTATAGTTACATGTTAAAACTGACTTTCAAAGAAATCTAAAGGTCAGGGTGGTTCCACCTTTTCAGATGAGTGCGTGAGACGAGGTCTAGTGCCTCCCACAATTTAATTCCTCCATCATATACTCTGATCGTTTCCCTCTTAGAAAAATTCCCCTCCACACCCTACCATGTTGGCGGTGGATGGTCCGCTTGACTAGATCCCTAAAAATTCAAAACCACATACTATTCATCAATGACCTACAACACACCATGATCAAAACCCACTCAAGTCACATTGCCACACAACTTCACCAAGCTCAATATGCCAATTTGTAATGCTATCCTAGTTTAAGATTTGCAAACTTGTCGGAGACGAGGTCAACCACCAATAGGGATTTCCCCCACAAGAGAACGAACAAACCCAAACCCTTGGGTCATGCCCTTAACCACAACTAGACATCATACCTCGCCGAATGTCCTAAACAAACACCCAAAATATCATTAAACACCAAATCCCTTGTATTATCCACTCCTAAATATGGAACAAGCCAATAAAATTCCAAAAATTCCACCCCTGACCCTGGGGTTCCCTATTGCCAGCACCAATGGATTTTAGGCTCAAACCTCTAAAGCTACTACCAAAACTGCGATTAAACAGTCTTAAATACCCTTTCTCATCCAGATACATATAAGAAAGACCAACTACCCTAGAAGAGAAAAACCCAACACAATTTATGAGAATTATACCAGAAAACCATGCTACAAACTAGGGAAACCTTACTAATGTCTTGAATGCGGGTTTGCATGTTGATTTCTCCCAACAAACTACCATGCAATGACTCCACATCATTGGAATTTTCTTCGACCGACATGAGGTACTCTAACTGAAGCCCCATGTTCTTGGATCCCAAATTTGCTACCTGTGAGCCTTCTTTCAAAATTCACTATCACTCCATCCTTTCGTTGTAGCATGTCCAAACCTCCAACTCAACTTGCCATATCTTGGTTAGCTCAAATAGAATTCCAACATACGTAGACGTGACAAAGCCTACTCCCCCCTCACGACCATCCATACTAGAACACAAAAAACTAACTACTGATGTGGATGACTTGCTCCTATACATAATGCCCATTCTTTGAGGTGTTCTCCCTCGCACAGTTGCATGCAATAATATCACCACACTTCAAGTGAATGTGTCAACTAGGTTGGTGGGGTAGCGGGCCCCAGTCATCCCAAAGTCACCTTGAGTCACCACCCCATCCAAGAATCAACATATTTAAAAAAACAAAACAAACAAACAAATAAAAACAAAAAAGATGATGTTGTTTTTAAGTAAGACTTTTTGGAGTTTTTAGCAGATTTTTAACCAGAATCTCGCAAAAGAATTTGTGGTCAGATCTTGATTTGTGTTTTTTACACTGTTTTTTACCACATATATAGATTCAACACCCTAAAAAACCCTTGAGACACTTCTATCTTGCAAATTTCACCCATCAAACTCATGATTTCAATGAATCCCTCCAAAATCCTAGATAAATTAAGTAAAAAAAAATAAAGCAGAAAACTTTTCAGAAAATCGCTCATAAACCATAAATAAATAAAAACAAAAAAAACGAAAACAAAAAACACTAAATTTTCCATGTTCTTAGAATCGTAGGTTTAATAAGTTTAAGTTATTGGAACTTTCCTCTTACACACGTAACTTTTTATATTAAAAATAGTACTACGTTGTATTTAATTGGGTGCGACAGCTAATTGATTTAGTCAATGGCATATATTTTTTTATAAGAGTGTGAGGTCAGATGACTCTTTTGGATAATAAACATTTCATTCGATCAAATATTAACATTGATTTTACTAAAATATATGATATTAAATATAAGTTTAAATAAAATTATTAATGTAATAATTATGTTGGTTAAATTCGATAAGTATTACGGAAAAAGTGTTCTTTTTCAGAGTGGAAAGTTATATATTAATATTTTTTTTTTCTCGGTAAAGACTGTGCTAATTATATTAAAAAGGAAGAAAGGTATGTACAAAGAGGATATATCTCTCAGGGAGCTATAGCTCTACCTCTCTCAAAATAGTTTTCCAAAAGATGCTTACATTGTAGACCAGAGTCTGCAAAAAACTGCTTAGACCTCTGTCTGTCAAAATTGAACAACATGAAACTGAGAATTGTAGTTGGTAGACAAAAATGGAGGTCCAAGAGAAGGTGCAACGTTTGGAAGGTGACAATCTGGAGAAGTTGCTTGATCTTTAGCCACGAAGTCGCGAATCAACAAAACTGAATTGCATCACTGAGTCTTCAAGAAAGGATTAAAAAACTTACTTGGATTCTGCATTGTCATGTTTTCCAACCTCGTCTGGGGTGCTCGAAAGATTAACCCATTCAACCATGACATTGTCCTCCACGTTCGTCGTAGTTCTAACAGGTGGTAGAACAAGATGTAAGATATTTCCAGTGAAGCGCGCTGGCTCACTGTCAATCATGGGCTCCGTCACTGGCTGAGGGTCGTTATTATGCTTTTGGGGAGCTCTTTGTTGCGGTTGGCTCTCTTCCCGATCCTCCTTATCCTGCGTCTCTGCAGAGACTTCCAATTGCACCTCCACCAAGCGGCTCTGGGAGGATCTGGCGGTCCTGGAGGGAGAGTGCTCTGAGGAGGCAGCCCCCGAACTAGCAAGATCTTCAGCTTCTTTTGAAAAAATGACTGTGACCAGGGTAGAGATAATCGGCTTGTTAAGCTGGCTTTGGAAGTTGAAGCAGGCTTAGTGCAGAGAACTGGTGAGGGATGGGCCAGATTCCTCAAAGGTTGGCAAAGAGGGCGCGACCGTGGCAAGTGGGGATATGCGGCGAGGTTCAGGTTCAGGGCCTCCCCTCCCTCCCCGCCTTCCTCGAGGACCAGTAGAGCTTCCTCGCCTGGGATTTCCATGCAAACGAGGCAACATTTTAAAAAAGAAAGGCTTAAGAAACAGGGTTAAAGGGAGGCGAACGCGAAATGGACAGATGCGTAACAGAGACCAGACGAAAGCCACGACCACCAGAGGGACTCGAAATCCCACCCAAGCTTGAAACTTCTACAGCCAAATGAGGGCTTGTAACTCCCAACAAGGATCCCAGACAGACCAGTGAGGACCCACGACACCTAGAACAACCCAAATTCCTGCATAAACTTGAAACTGCCACACTGAAATGGAAATTCGACAGTTACTGGCAAATGAAACAAACTGCAAATGGGAATTCTCCATAGTTGTGCTGAGCACAATAGCGAAACGATGAGTCCCAGGCTGCCTCTGAGAACAGGACTTCCTGGGACATCCCCCTCGACAAAGACTAAGAAAACCAGCACGAATGAAGGCGTATTGCCCTGAACCGGACCTCTGGACAGAATCACTGAGCGGAACCGGGTGAAATAGAAACCCATCCTGGCGCTCCATTCCATAAATCTGCAACTCGGTACGCTCAGCCTGGTGCTGCATTGAAGGGCAATTAATTGCCTGCGTCGAGAGTTTATGGTGGCTTGCCTCCGGCGCTACCTTCCACCGTGAGTGCGTGCTAGCTGCTGGCTGCGCATGCCTCATGGATAAAACTTAATCAATGCTCGAAGAGACACCCGCATCCGGGTGAACTGCCTGCAGATGAGGCCGATCTTGCTCCACTAAATTTTGAAATTCCTTTAGTTGTTCCTCTGTAACTGTGGTGAGTGTTGGACCGGAATAGTGATCTATCTCCAAATCCACTCCAACATTAGCTAGAAAGTTCGCCAGTTTGTTTCCTTCTCTAACTATGTGTTGGAAGGAGATTGCTGGGTTTTGAGAAAGCCAATTTCTGAGAAGTTCCAATCTTTGCGCCATTCTCCAACTGTTGCTAACTTTATGGATTGGATCTCCTTGGAGAAGTTTTGTAGCCATATTGATTATGATTTGGGAGTCTCCTTCAATGATGAGGGGGAAGAGATTGTGATCCTTAGCCAGAATAAGGCCCTGCCATAGACCTTCCAATTCCGCTGAATTGTTAGTATCCCAACCCTTGGTGCTTGTGTAAATGAGATGAGGGGTGCCTTGGAAATCCCTGAAAACCCCTCCATATCCAGATTGTCCTGGGTTGCCCTTTGAGGCCCCATCAAAGTTGAGTTGAAACACATTGCGCGAAGGAGGAGACCATACTGTTGATGTTTTGAGCTTGTTGGGGAGGCGCTTAGAAGTGTTGGGGTTAGGGGAAAAAGAGATTTTCCAATTATCCCATATTGATTTTTCTTGAGGATCTGTGGGAAACTCCTCGGCTGCCCATTCTTGGATAGAGAGAGATTCCTTAATATTTTTATGCAGAATCGTCCAAATCTATTCCAGAGTCTAAGTTTGGCCTTTGAATAACCTTCTGTTTCTCTGTTTCCAGATATTCCACATGAGGAGACCTGGAATGAGTTTCAAAAGAGAGTTCAGAAGCCTGCTGTGATAAGGTGCCTGATTCCATTTGCGTAGTGTGGCATTGAGATCGCCTTGCACCCTATTGTCTCTTTGACATCTGAAGATTGCTTTTTCCCATAGTCTCCTGCCCCGGTGGCACGTTTGCAGTAAGTGGGTGGCTGTTTCTTCTTCTTGCTTGAAGTTTGGACGGATTGAAGGGCCTGAGAAACTTCTTTTCTGGAGGTTATCCCACGTGAGAATCCTGTTATGAGAGAGGAGCCACAGGAAGGTGGACACTTTTGGCCAGAGTGAAGGGCTCCAAATCCTATCCCATAAGTTATCCTTGATGATTTTGTCGTTAGTTATAATTTTATAGGCCTCTCTGGCCGAGAAGGTCCCTTTTTATTCATATCCCCATCTGAGAATGTCCGCTCCTGCTGCTATGGAAATTTGCTGCTTTTTCAGTTCATCAGCTAGCTTTGGTCGGGGAGCTTCATACTCTTCCTCTCTGATGATGTGATCGATCCTCTTCCATTTTCTGTATTTTTGGGCAGACAGTGTGTCCCAGAATTGATTGACTGTTTCCGAGGGTTGGGGTCTTTGTGGAGGGATAGGGAAGTTCTACATAAGATCTACGATCTTTGGGAGTTGCTGCCAGGAGTCATCCCAGAATCGTGCTGTGTCTCCACTTTTGATTTCCCAAAAACTGTGCTGTTGTACTAGATATCTGTGTTGGATGGCTGAGTTCCATATGATGGATCCAGTGCTGAGTTCTTTCATACGGATTCTATCTTCAATAGGGCTGTTACTTGCGTATTTAGCCGTCCACAGGGAGGCCCATGGAGTAGTTGGGTGAGCCAACCATCGCCACCATAATTTGGCGCCCATCACTGTATTGTTGTGCTTAGGATCTCTGATTCCAATACCTCCGACTTTTTTGGGGAGACAGACTCCTTCCCATTTGACTAGGGCCCATTTCCTGTTGAGGCCAGAGCTGCCCCAAAGAAAGTTGCGCAGAAGGTTCCGAATTGCCTTGAGGACCCATTTAGGCGCTGCTAAAAGGGAGAATAGGTACAGAGGCATGGATTGAAGAACCGCCTTGATGAGTATAACTCTACTGGCCAGATTTAGGGCTCGGTGCATCTAGAGGAAGAGTTTGGCTTCAAGCTTTCCTAAAAGGTCTTTCCAGGAGGAGTGCTTGAGAGCAGAGGAAATTAGGGGGGCGCCCAAATATTTAGAAGGGAGGTTTGCGATTGTGAAGCCTAGAATGCGGGCAATGGATCTTTGAGTAGATACAGGAATATTGAAGAAGAAAATTTGGGACTTGACTCTATTAATAAGGGCTCCCGAGGCATCCGAGAAGGAGGACAAAATGTATCTGAAGATGCGGGCTTCCTGGACAGAGGGATTCCCATAAAGCATATTATCGTCCACGAATTGCTGATGGGTAAAGGAGGGGGAAGCGTTAAACGAAAGACCCTTCAGATGTCTATTGATGTTGGCTGACTTGAGGAAGCGGCCTAGTCCTTCAGCAATTATGATGAAGAGAAAAGAGGAGAGAGGGTCTCCTTGCCTCATTCCTCGGGAGGGACGGAAAGTGTCAGAGGGGATGCCATTGATGAGAACGGAGAATAAGGTAGAAGTCAAGAGGCTAAGAATCCATCTGGTCCACGAAGGGTCAAAGCCAAAAGCAATGAGAATTTTTTGGATATATTGCCAACTAATGTTGTCGAAGGCTTTAGATAGATCAATTTTTAGTAACATACCTGGCTTTTTAGTGTGCTTCAAAGAGTGAATTATCTCGTGTGTGAGAATAATTCCATCAGTGATCTGACACCCTTCCACATACCCAGATTGCTCTGGCGAGATGATGAGAGGGAGCAGAGGTTTCAACCGAGTGGCGATGACCTTTGAAACAATTTTGTAAATGATGTTGCAAAGAGCGATCAGACGGTATTTGTCAGGCGTGTTAGCTTCCTCTAATTTGGGGATGAGAGCCAAGAATGTGGCATTCAACCCTTGGTACATCCATCTTAAAGCACGAGATTCTTCAACCAATTGCCAAACTTCTATTTGGATGAGATCCCAAAAATGATGAAAGAAGTCCGAGGTAAACCCATCAGGGCCTGGGGCTTTACCTGCTTTTAGTTGCTTGACTACATTGTTCACTTCATGTAAGAGGATCGGCTGAAGAAGAAGGAGATTATGCTCATCAGTAATTAGTTTGGGAATCTGCTGCAGAATTTTTTCAACTGCTGGAGTTCGGTTGATACTTGGTTCTTGGTGAACTTTCTTGAAATATCTAAGAAAATTCTCTTCTATGCCTGCATGCGTCTCTATTCTTTTGCCTTGGTCGTTGTGGATGTGGGAGATGAGATTATGCATTCTGCGTTGCACTGTAGTTTTGTGAAGGAACTTGGTACTCTTTTCACCCTCCTTGAGCCATCTGATTCATGATTTTTGCCGCCAAAGAATCTCCTCCTGTTGAGCTCTATTTAGAATTTTCTCCTCAATGTCTTGTTCCTGCTTTGCTAGTTCCTCTGAGTGTCCTTCAGTGATGATCCTTTGCTGGATGGACTTCATTTCCTGATTGAGAACGTCCTGGGCTTTGAAGATGTTGCCAAAACTAGTATGATTCTAGTGCTTAATTTCTTTTTTGAGGAATTTCAATTTTTGTTGAAAGTTGGCCATTTTGGATTCTCCCGTGGGCTTGTATTTGACCCATGTTTGTCTGACAACGTCCTTGAAATCTGGATGAGTTAGCCAAAAATTATCAAAGTGGAAAGGACGTTTAGTTGAATTACCTGGTCGATGCCATTGGAGTGCAATAGGCCAGTGATCTAATCCTGAAATTGGCAGGATTGAAGCAATAATATCTCCTCCCAGGTAAGGCGCGTTATCCGAAACTAGAAAATGGTCTAACCTGGAGGCTATATGCTGGATTCCATCTCTTTTATTGGTCTAGGTAAAGAGGCCATTATTTGATTGGAGATCTATGAGCCAGTTCGATTGGATGAAATCTTTGAGTAGGTGCCCGCCTCTGATGCCATTGTCTCTGCCTCCCTGCTTTTCTTCCATTCTTACAATCATGTCGAAGTCTCCCCCTGTGATCCAAAGAGGGTGAAGTCTATTGGAGTTGAGGGTAGAAAGATGATCCAGAATCTCTGCTTTTTTATGGGAATCTTGAGGAAAATAAACATTAGTGAGGTGACCATGGGTGTTGGTGCCGATTAGGTGGAAGGTTGCTTGCATGAAGTTTTTGTTGGCATGTATGTTGTTGAGTTGAATCACTCTTGAGTCCCAGAGGATCGCTAAGCCCCCAGAGGCGCCTTGAGCATCCACTGCTGTAACTTGCCCTCCTGGCCACACCTTTATTGTTATTTTTTCCAGAGCTTGCATACTGCATTTGGTTTCTTGCACAAAGAGAATATTTGGTTTTTCCTGCATAAGCATGTTTTTTAGGACTCTTACTTTTCTTGGGATGTTGAGCCCTCTTATATTCCAGGAGATTAGCTTCATTGAGAGGGATTGGGATGGAGATTAAAGTACTTGGTCAGCTTCGCATAACGACCTGACTCCACTAGCACTTCGCCGATTTTTATGGTCCTTTCCAAGGTGGTTTTTCTTCCGCTTTTCTTACTATCTTTCATGATGAATTTTCCATCCCACTGGCTTCCTATTTGCACACAAAGAGAGTGTTTCTTGCGCGCTTTTTGCAGGACTTCTTCCAGTTTGTCCAGTTGCCTCTCCGGGATCTTGTCAAAGTTACCTGTCTTGCATGCTAGTTCCAGACTGAGAATATCTAGTTCTCCTATATCGATATTTTCTGAATCTTCCTCCATTAACTGGATCTCTGGGAGGCCTACCTCTGTCTCTTTTAGTAACTTGGAGATTGATTCTGGGGCGTCCGTTTCCATTTCTTGAGAGGCCTCTACCAGCGGATCAACTTGAGGGATGTGCGTTTTCTTTGAGTGAGACTCCTGTAGCTGTTGCGGAGGGCCCTCTGGTAGCTCACGGACTAGGTCTTTGACTTTTTGCATTTCTTGAGTTGGATCTTGCGTTTCCAGATTAGCTAGGACTTCGAAGCTATTGGGCTTTGGGGATTTGGATTTATGGGCTTGATCTCTTCTGCTGTTGGCAGAGGGCTTTTTTTGCCTCTCCTGCGATTAATCACTTTGGTGAATCCATCCTTTTCCTGAGTGTCGGCATTTGTGCTAGAGTTCATATTCCTATTTAGAGGGAAATCTTTGAAAAGATGCCCTAGATTATGACATTTTCTGCAGCTAAATGCAACATGTTCATAATCTATCATTTGTATCCATTCAGAATCTTCATGCCTGAATCTTACCTTATCTGGCAGAGGTTGTTTGAGATCCATGTAGACACATATGCGGGCATAGGAAGTGAATCTGCACTACTTGGTATCTTCTGCCGCCTTGATGAACTCGCTTAGCTTGTTTCCTATTTCTTGCAGAGATGTTTCTTCCCAGTATTCCCAGGGTAGCGAATAGAGCCTGATCCAGACTGGAGTGTAGCTCAGGTCTTCCTTATCCGGATTAAATCTTTCTATCCATGCTCTGAGATACAGACCTGCCGAGTTAAAGAAATAGGGCCCTCCATCTAGGATCCGATTTCTATCTTCCAGACAGTTAAAGACCACAGTAAAGAACCCTTTAGGGCCAAGGTGCAGGGATATGTGTCCCTTTGGAGCCCATTTTGTATTTATCCAGCTACTAAGAGCTCTTTCCGTTGGCCAAATGCCAATGAACTTGCCGATTAGAGCATGGTCCCTCATATATTGAATTCTGGCGTTGATTCTGTGACTGGGAAACTCCACAGTAGGAATGAAGGTAGCCATAGGTTTGCATGTGGTTGATCTGGCTGGGTGCTTTTCCCCCTGTACTGTTCCATCACCTATGGAATTAGTGTTTTCCTCTGGGATATCAGTTTTATCCTCCTCTGACGCTTCAACTGGTACCTTCTGTTTTGGATCAGCGTGATTTGGGGGAGGGGAAGAGGCCCCCCCCTTAGAGGCTGACATGCTACGGATTGACGATTCCTTTTTGTCGTAAGCTGCTACCTAGGCTGCAAGGGTGACCACCGAGCAGAGCCTTGCAGGCCTGCCGTGACAGAGGTTGCAGAAACCAGAGGGCGTCTCACAGAAACCCTAATCGCCTTCCGCTCCACGCTCAGTGTAGGTGTCAAGTTATATATTAATATTAAATATTAGTTTAAATAGTTTATTAATGTAATAAATATTTTGTAATAAAGTTGCTTGTAAGATGGTTGGTTAAAACTGAGTTGAGGGGAGAATGGAAAATTATATATATGTCATGCTCTAACCAAACTTATTTAAACTTATCTTAAATATTAGGTTAATTTTTATTTTATTTTGAAAACATGCACCATACTATTAGCACGCCCTTATCTACAAAGCATACACCCTACATTACGAAATGAATTTGATTTACAGTAAAAAATAGTGTTTTATATGTGCTCTCAAAACTATTGTGGTTACATGCATCCTTAATTGAGATTAGTACTTTACATTCATTGTATCATAAACAAATTAAAGGTGTGAGATATTTTAATTTAAGTAAGAGTGGAAACATCCTTTATGATTCCCAATTTCTTTGGATTTTGAAAGGTTCTTCTTTAGACCTTCAACTATTAAAATGGGAATGAATGGTGACAGGGGATTTCTTTGCTAATTGATATCATAGTTAATAGAATGGATGTCTATTGATGAGAATGAAGTAGAAAGATGATTTTGTCATGATCAAATTCTTATTGATATTTATTTGATAAAATCTAAACGTTTAAAGAATTTGTTGGATGAAGGTTTAGTAGAGTTTGTCAAAGGCTCTGGACAAGTTTAGCCGGATCATTGTTCATATAATTTTTTCTTTATGTATTAGGTATATTAATTCATCAATAGAAATAATGCCATCTAGGATTTTCTTTCCCCACATAGTATCTTTTCCTTTTGAAGATTATTTTTCTCTAGAAGGCCATTAACTTAGCTCCCTGTGAGTATTTTTAAGATAAGTGTTTTTTAAAACCATTTGTTTTTACAAAAATTAATGCTTTTTCATCTCATCTAGTTGCTTTATAAGTCATGTTCGACCAGGGGAAAAAAATTATGCCTATACAATTACCCGAACAACACATGGGAATTACCCATAAAGGAATAGGTTCCAGAACCGTGTTGTGGTATCAACTGGCAGATGGGGAGCATGCATATAGAGGAGTGTATCAATTCTTTAGCCATGTGCTCAGATGATTGGTTACTATGCATTATATATATTATCATCAGATATAATCAACTTGATCATGGGAAAATGTTAAGGCATAAGGATCGGATATGAAAAGATATGCAAATGAATGGGAATGCACCTGACAGTATGCAAACAAACAAGTATGAAAATGAAAGCGCCCAATGTTATGAAAGCGAAGAGGTGGTGAAATAAATTATTTTTAAATTAAATTCATTATTCTTTGATTTCAAACTGAAAATCCGTTCAAATACCTCTCATATCAACCATTAGGTGATGTATTAGAGGAAAAATATTCTCTTGAAATTAAATGTTTTCCACTCATTTATTTAAAAATCAAAATTCCTGGGGCCGAATTCCAATATAAACCACACCCACAACATAACAAGATCAAAATCGTGTTAGTGTTTCAAATTATGATAGCTGAGTTATCCAAAAAAAATTGAAAGTTTTATTCTCCATTCTTCTATCGTTGAATACATGATAACATTCTCAAATGAATCTTCTCCTTGTCAAATTCACTTAATTAGTTATTGAAATATTTTTATTTTTCCATTACACTATATTCATTCCCACACCCTTGATTTCCTTGTATTTTCAATCATACACGATTCAATTAATTTCTATTTCAAAAAATGTCATTAAAGTTGTTACAATTCGATATTTTCCTCTATACTTAAAATATTTCTTCTTTTATTAAAAGTCATACATTCATAATACCACTTGAACTTGTATATGATTTTCAAATTCTTAATTAATCCTCTGATGCTAGGATCATTCACCCACCTTATTTCAAATTGAAGGGTGGTTTCCTGAGATGTTTGCTAGGGTGGACAATTAAGGAGAATTGGTAAAAGATTTTAGACTACACTTGTTACAATGAGGTACTACCATTCTATTATTTCATCCATAATTTTTTTATTATAGAAAAAAGTAATTGACCTATTACACCACATGATTGATTCCTCTCCTCTTTGATTTGAGGTATAGTCTCCATTGTTGTAAGTGGCTTGTATTAATTAATATCTTCAATGATGTCTAAAATTATAATACAAAATCCAAAATCTATTGTGTGTGGACTACTCAATACAGGTTATCGTTTTTAATTCTCCCCAAATTATTCAATTATATGAGCATTATTTCAAGTCTCTATTCAAACAATTTATTTATTTATTTTTTAAATGTTGATCTGTACATAGTATTCATGAGGGATACAAAAGAAGAGGTTCCAATAAGCTTGATATAGGTGGTTAACAATAATATAAATTTTCATAAATTTTTAAGATCAATATATTTTGGGCTCTAGAGAATTTCTAATCTCCTTCAAAAGCCTTCACTGTTAGGGAAACGGCTATGCTCCCTAATATATATTTTAACCCCAATATCTTTTAAGAAAGTAACTAACAGAAGCCTTCATTGTTAGGGAAACTGCCATGCTACCCAATATATGTTTTAATCGCAATATCTTTTAGGAAAGTAACTAAATGTAAATCTCCAAGTACTTGGTTTCCTAAATGAAAACAATACCAACGTTTATTTTGATTATTTTTACTTTAAGAGACTTCCATTTCCTCAAAGAGTTGAATCTCCGTATATTCCATGACATTATATGCATAATTAAAATTTTCTACAGGGCAAGAAATTTTTATCCATGACTTATATTGGCATTTTTGAGTGATTGAGATGGTCTCTCACATACCATGATTTGGATTTATTTGTGTCTTCTCTTTATGGAGTTCATTTAAATATTGACTTTTAGAATTTTAAAAGCTTCTTTGTTGATAAATATTTCAAATAATATTGATCAAATTAGGAGGCTAGAAGAGAGATATATATCCCCCATACCATATGTTTATTTTCTTTGCATTTTTCAAATATTTCCTAATGGATTCATCCTCCTTTTTCTACTACGATTTCTTAATCTCTCTCGTTTACCAATGGGTAAAACCATTTTCCCTATTTCTATATCCGCTTTTTCCTTTGTCTCAAGTTTCCTACACTTTGTGTTTACTTTCTATTACTCTTTGTCAATTTAGACGTTATCCTTTTCCTCACTAACTTTTTTTGGATCAGAGTAGACATGGGTTATGGTTAGGTTGTGCTTGCAGGTGCTATCTGAGATAACATAGGAGGTTGTATTTATTTATTTTTAATTATTATTATGATCATTTTTCTCTCCAATTCATGAGTCAATATAATTGAGAACAAACTTTAATTCTTCTCGATTTCAATAATAGTTGATCCTTTTACATATTTGCACTCACCTTTAGGCTTGTTTAGGGGTTTTATGTTGATGCATGCTTTGGAAATGATAATCCATGATCATGGAATCTACGTCAACAAGTGAAGATACATCAATATCAAAACAAATGTGAGCACACAAATTGTATTTTCCTCATTTGATAACCTCCACCTATTTGAAATGGGAGATTAAGATTGATCCAGGTGGATGTTGGTGGCCACCCACCTATCCCATTTGGACCCCCACAACTGTCTCTTTCAATTTTTTAGTTTCCTTAATTATAGCATAGTTTACTATTTTTAGCAATTTTTTGGGTCCTAAACTTCCGGAGCCGTTTTGAGGCCCTAAACAACGTTTTTTGAGAAATTTACGACCAGGGATTTTTCTTTCAAAAAATTGTCTTTTTTGTCATAGTCCTCTGAGAGATCTTTCCAACAAGCTGTCATGCGCGTCAAACGAAGATAATACGACCAATTCGCGACCCCGGGAAGTTGATGTACCAACTTACCCAAAACGGGGCCCACAATTTGGCGTTTCATCTTCTAAGGTTAGGTTTTGGAATGTATAGGGTTTTCCATTGTTTCTCAACAATAAATAGGCCTTTGAGCCTCATTGTAACATAGTTCAAAACAATTCAGAGGCATGCATCCGCCACATCTCTTCTCAGAGATAAGCTACCGTCACCCTAGCTGGTTTATTTCCACTTTGGTTTGTAAGCATATTTCAGTATTTTAGAGTAATGAAATGAAGTATTATTTCTGCTACATATTTGTCTTTGTGGTTATCTCTGTATTTTATTGCATTCCTTTTTAAGTCCGGATCAAAGATATTAATGATGACTATCAAAGTTACCTTGTCATAAGACTTTAGTAGCAAGTAGTAGAGTTTTATTTAGAAATTGCATTTTGAGGAGTATTAATTGTCCAAATCATATCCTTCGACCCACCATTCAATAAGAGTTCAACAAATATGTGTTCACTTCAAAATTTTCCTTTTTGTCTTTTACACATGACAAAACAATAGTGAAAAGCCTTGTTGCACCTACCTCGAACTCAATGTCTGCGTTGAATTTCCAATGGGTCTTGAACCATCATGCCATAGTTACTTCTGAGGAAAACATACCTAAAAGATTTATAGATGATTGTATGGTCCATCATGTATTTAATTCTATCTTCTTTATGTTCTAAGATAACTACATAGATTGTAGTGTCATGTGACTTGTTTAGACACCCTCTCACATTTTTCTTGAATTCCAACCATGATTGTTGTGGCTAAATGTGCTCCTTGGTTACTAGTACGTTGATAGATGTTATTACCATTTGGAATTTTAATAAACATGCCATTGAGGGAACTTGTAGAGAATCCTTGAAGGAAGCTTGAGGGGGAGTAACCTCCTCTGTCACAGAGGACATGGTTTATTCCAACAAAATGGTGGTGGCCAATGAAATTCACAATTGCAAAGTAGGAAATATAATCTCTTAAAAAACATATATTATATTATTCAATTTATTCAAATTAATTCTTTCATTAATTTTCCTCAATATCAAAATGAATTACATGTTGCGCATAAAAAAATTCAAAATGAATGATAAATCTAACATGATAATATTGGATAATTTACATTGTCTGATTTATTGGTGGCACTTGGTATGTTGGCATTAATGTCAAGTGGGATAGCATTGATATGCTTGATGTGTCAAGCTCAGACGGAGTCTTATGGTTGTTGCAGTCTCAAGTAGAGAATCACAATATTAGTAGTCCTACTGGAGAAGCCATAAAGTCATGACTATGGTGGTTGGGAGTCCCAAAATTTGGAGGATATTTGCCTCAAGAGATGACCTTAGGTACCCTTCAATCTAGAAAAAATTGTTAGTACTCAGAAAGAGATTTCCAACAGTATGTGGAAGTCCATGAATGGGTCTAGGGATCAAAAGTAATTGACAGTCGAAGTAAGGACCTTGACGTCCTTAGGAGGAGGTTGAATGTTGGGACCTCAGAACGCAGTCAAATATCAAAGGAGGTCGAATATCATAGCATTCTAGATATCCGAGCAGGGTGAATATCGAAGAAGGCGAATATCATAATAGGTCAGATATTGGAGCAATTTGAATATATGAGTAGGTGAATATCATATTATGCGAGAACCTTGAAAAATAGGAACCTCAGAACTTCAGGATTTCATAAATTCTTGTTAATTTATTTCTTTTGAAAGCAATGAGGGTTACAGAGAATAGGAATTACAATGGAGTTCGTTCGCAAAACCAAAGAAATAGGGACCCTTTCTCTCTCCTCGGATGCGATACATGGAAGAATGTGATTGACCCTCGGGAGCTAGCAGTGGAAGATGATGTTAGCATGACATGATAGTACAAAGGACAGGTGACAGTGATATTCAGCACTATTGGGTGGTCTGATGGTGAAAATTTGGGTGACATGTGTCACCACTAAGGAGAAGCCACGTGGATATGATGAAGAGAGCATGAAGTCATCTCAGAGGTCAGAATATCGAAGGTCAGGATTTTGTAACTCCTTTGTGATTGTAATTTTGAAAATGTCCCTACACATGGAGCTTCGATGTTGATTAATGTTTAGTCACAAAGACCCAAAAAACCAGCGGTGTAGCAAGGCTTAGCACTTAAGTGTTATGAAAATTCCATGTGGGTATTTCGAAGGTCATAGATTTTAGAACTTTGATTTAAATTCAGTTTGAGAAATTTTACAATGTGAGGCACTTCCGAAGTTGGCTGGCACTTGGTCACGGAGACCCAAAGAACCAAGGGCATAGAGAAGGCTTAGCACCTAAGTGCTGTGGAGCATATCATAGGTTGGATATTTCAGAATGCCACTATAAATGAATTTTGTGATTTTTTTTTAATGTCCGAGAGCTCCAATGTGTTTGGCACTTGGTCTTGAAATCCCAAAGAACCAAGGGCAAAGAGCGATAACATAAGGAGATAGGCCTTTGGCAGGTCCTGAAGTGCTTAGCACCTAATTTTTGTGCCTCCAATCACAACTCTCGGTCCCATGGATGAAAAACAAGAAGCGGCTATGCAAAAGGGGATAAAGGCCAATCGAGATCTTATAAGATCGTAAGATCATGTTAATAAAAGTTTACGATATGCGGGAGCTCTGAAATTGCAATATAGAGGAGGATGAGAGATGAATGATTCGGTAGCTAGGGAGTAAATGTGTTGAGGAGAGTTGGTTGCTAGAATAAATGGCGACTATCATGATTTCTAGAGAAGAGTGATGGGCCTATCTCGAAGTTGAAATAATCTACCTCTGATCTCCCGAGCACCCCTTATTGATTTAAATGAATAATAGAGAATCCATGTTGAAGTATCTGTCAAGATCTCTGAGTCATTAATAATAATGGAGAGCCTCGTTGGAGTGTATAGGTTGATTGAGGATTTACTTCTCAGCATGGAAACTCTTAGGAGCCCATTCTAAATATTTAATGTGCTTGAAGAGATCAGGTTCTTTGGTGCAACAACAACATGGAAAGCCATATAGGAGTACTCTTGGGTAGCGTGAATGGCAAGTTAATGGTTGACAGAGGGAGGACATTATTCTTAGCAAAGGAGATGAAAAACACAGAAGAGCGAAGTTGAGCAAAGTGGGGGATACAATATTGTTGTGCAAGTTGAAAAGAGTGGAGTGGAGTATGTAAAAGTTCAGAAAATAGCCTAAGTGTTGAACTGAGGCAGAGTGTTGGAGAGAGATTTGATTAGGAGCTGAAGGAGCGATAAGGGCACAATTTAGAGAAAAGGGGTAGAGTGGACCAGTGTTGTTGTGTGAGGTTGAGAGTTCCTGTTGGAAGTGTAAAGGGCCGAGAGAAGAATTATGATACTACAATGAATCAGACTTATATTTCTTTGTATATGTAATTTCCCATGTTCTTAGTTTGAAAATTGTATGAAAGGTAGTGGCTAGAGCAGGTGGTGACCTACATTAGTAAGAGGTTAGTGTCTCTTGGAAAGTAGGTATTTTCTATCTTAAGGAGATTAGTACCTCATGTGAGTGAGTTATCATAAACAAACTAATGTAATTAAGTAGGTGCTTAATTTACATCATAATAACAAACAGATTGATAATTTTTCTCCTTTCAATTTCCAGGTAAAAATACCTATATCAATATATATATATGATGCTTATGTAATAGATTTTATGTACATATAAATACATTATATTATTGATCATTTATATTGTGTATAAAAACTCTTAGAAATAATTAACCATAGTGAAATAATTAAAAACTTATACTGAAAAATTGAAAAAAATTCAACATGAGTGATTCACCCTCCCTCAATAATTTCTTATTCCAACAAATAAGTCTCAAAATATCATAAGTTTCTCGTAATTTTCCAACATTAAACTCCCTTTTCAAAATATAAGTAATGATGTATTTGAAAGTCAACTAAAAAACTACTCATAGTTAGTGTGCTAACAAATATCTACCATTTCAATTGTTAAATATAAAATACATATCCACTTTTAACAAAGATGGAAGCATTTACAAAACTAACATTCTGATTCCAAAAATATAGCATGGTTCTAACGGCTTCTATAAATATGTCTCAGGCACCGTAATTTCAAAACAGGGACCATTATCTAATCTTGTTCTTTTGGGGCTATGGTTTTCAATTTCTTCAATCGTTTCAACCACAACAAAAGAATACGTTGCAATAACATATATTAAAATCTATCATTTTTAAATTAATATTATTTTATTTTTTTTCAATTATCACGCATATATTGAATAGCATACTTTTTTAAATTCATAAATTTTATTAATCTTTAAAATGGGAAATATATATGAAAAATAATGAAGGTAAGTATAATTGACTTTTGGTATATATAAAGTGGTCTAAGTAAAAAAATTTGTTATGATTATAACATTAATAAATTCAGTAAAAAGTAAATTCAAAGAATTTTTATTTTTCATTATTTCTAGTACAATTATATTAATAAATGTTGTTGATATATGTTCTAAGTCAATTTTTCAAGTCCAATTCTAATATAGAACGCTTAATATAGCTTGAATGAGTCTAACGGTTAATATGATCTGTTTCCTTTTAAGAGGTCATATGTTTAACACTAGAGAGGGATAGAGTATGTACGCGTTCCTAGGCTTAGCAGTGAAATTGATGGGTGGGGGTAGGTCCCTTGTCCAACAAACAAGGGGTCTCATACACCAATTTGGTGTCTAGCTTGGTTGTGACCTTAAAATTGGATAATAATAATAATAGTTCAAATTCACATGAATAATCTTTTTAAAATTTTAGGCTTTTTCCAATTAAATTTATTTACATAACAAAACAAAAAGGTTAATACAAAATATCTCACTATGCGACAAGGGGAAACTGTGAACTACAAAGAGAGGCATTGACTCTAAAAAATCATCACTATGAGCATATTATGATTTAATGATTCATGTAAAGGTAGCCTAAATATTTTAGCATTATTTTTCTATATAAATAACAAATAACTAAATATTTTGTGTTCGCTAAGCCCTATTTCTTAAGAAGATAAGTCAATGGATCCTACATGTAAAGAAATCTTTCATATGAATTTTGTTGCAAGAAGAAATGCATTTATTTGAGCTTTTACGAAGGGTAACTGCTCTCACCAATAAGTTCTTGAACATTGTTATACATACTCTAGTGTTTTTGAGAGATTCTTCAGTGTAAATCACATAAAATTTCATATGTCGACGTGTTTCGAACCAACTAATGTGGTTCATCATCAGGACAAGTTGAAGAAACAGATCCAGCTTAACATGTTAAACAGTATGAGCAGAGTCTCCAAAGGCTAATTTTGACTTTAGGACCAAGGTCAAATTTTAATTTATTAATTATTAATTTTTTAATGGCAAATTAGTTAAATTAGGTAAAAAATATATAATAATAAAATAATTTTAATTGGTTTAATGGTCAGTTAAAAAGGTAATTTATTTCTTTATTTAATTTATTTATTAATTATTATTATTATATATATATATATAATATATATATATATAATAATATATATATTAAAAATTTTAATATTATGTTGTTAGGATAAAGTTAGTTAAAATAATAAATATTGGAACGAGCTAACTTAACCAAAAAATTAAAATAAAAAAAAATTAAAATAAATAATAAATAAAATAAAACTAAATAAATAAATATATATATATAAATTAGTTAAGAAAGTACATGGTTATAAAAGGTACTAATATTGAAAAAAAATATAAAAATAATAATAAATAAATAAATATAAATAAGTAATAACATAATATAATAAAATAAGTAAATATAAGAGAAAAAATAAAAAAAAAAAATTCCTTTACTTGAAAGGGCTGGGATCTAGAAACTGCTTATCTTCCATTTGTCTTCTCTATTGAGATTGATATGGATCACAAAAGCCTCAATTCTACATACTCTAGTGTTATTTAACATTTTATGTTTTCTATTGCATAGTTAGAACTTTAGTGCAAAAATGTGATCCATGTGAGTATTTTTAAGGTATGGGTTATTCAAAACCACTTTCTTTTACAAAAATTAAGGGCTTTTCATCACATCTAGTCGCTTTATGAGTTATGTTTGGCAAGGAGCGAATAATTTTGCCTATGAAGTTACCCGAAAGACACATGGGAATTGACCATAGAGGAAGAGGATCGATGTGAGGTGCCATAGTCATGTTCTGGCATCAACTGGCAGATGAGGAACATGTAGATAGAGGAATATATCAATTCTTTAGGCATGTGCTCAGATGCTTACCTGTTATGCATTATATCAATTATCATCAAATATAAATTATTGACTTGATCGTGGATGAAGGTTAAGATTTAAGGATCATATATGAACAATTATGCAAACAAATAGGTATGTGCCTGATGGTATGCAAACGAACATGTATGAAAACAAAAATATCCTGATGGTACACAAACAAACAAGTGGTGAAATAAATTATTTTCAAACTAAAAACTTGTTCAAATACCTTTCATATCATATGTTGCATGATGTATTAGATGAAGAATATTCTCTTGAAATCAAATCTTGTCCACTCATTTATTTAAAGATCAAAATTCCTTAAGCCCAATTCCAATATAAACCACACCTACTGCGCAATTAATGACAATTAAGTAGTGAATGGTTATAGTAATTTCTTTATATTTATGGATGCATTAGGTGCACGAGCCCATTTAGGCATATTAGATAAAGTTGTCTCGATTCAATTACCTACAAACATTTTAGGGTTTATGTACCTCGGGGATACATGGGTGACATACCATGTCATAGTATGTCATCTTACATTATATGATGACACAATTTGAATGGATTTGTGGTAGGGCGAGTGAGAGAGTTACAAAACATCACTATACCCTCATGAGACAAGTTATATGAGATTATTTTGATGCCATGACGTGTTGTGACGTGACAAGCATAGTCATGTAGCATGGATGCTCTTGAGACATTAGTCCAGACCTTGTATGAGAATGCGTAAGGTGATATACTTGAATTTTGGGTTTCCTCTATCGTGTAGGTGTGGGTAGAAGAATGAAACAAAATTCATGACCAACACAACAACATGTTGACATGGTAACATGCAAATATGAGAGAGGTATTTGATTGGCATGATGTAATGAGAACGTTGACATGAATAGGCAAGTGACTGATAAGTGATTACATGGTACATTGCCCTGAAACATTTGGGAAATGAAAAATCACAAGGTCATACGAAGGGATGTTCCATCCAACTGACACATTAGTTGATATGGACAGATACCTCATGTGTGTGTGTGCGCAAGCTATGTTAGATTTTGGAAGACACAACAACAACAACACTAGAGCACAAACAACTTAGTCTATAGTTGAGACATAACCGAGTGAGTGGTGAACCAAGATCACATGATGTACGTATAAGGGAGTGTGGTATGAAGTCTCATGTACGTTGTGTGCTACCCAAAGAGGCAAGGTGTGTAAGGTTGTGTTTTTTGGGACAAATAACTGTAGGTCAGTCAAAATGATGCATGACATTATCTTAAACAAAATTTTGGGGATGATATTTGGGCTTTGTGCTAACTATAATTGTGGCCCAAGTGAGGTTGTATTTCGGTATTGACATGGTTTTTCATTGAGGTAGAAAGAGCCAAGAGGTTTTTCATTGTAAAAATGTGTTATTATATATATGACTATTCGAGTATTAAGCTAGCAAGCCACCCATTCTATATTTTTCTCTTCTACAAGTTTATGGATATTATTGTAGTTGTATATTTCAAATGAGTTAAGTAACTTATTATTCCATAAGAAATAAAGTAAGGACATTTTTGAGGCATAGTTCGAGTGATGAGCCTAGGTATTGCAACAATAATGCTGCAACTCCCAGGGCTACCAGCTTTACTTATCAACCAGGGGTTCGTACAAACTTGGAGGTGACAGTGCTATATGCACAAGTAGAAGTGAAGGTCCTGCCTGCTGTAACTCTTTATAGAGTCAGAATAAACTTTAATTATTTGATGGAAGGAGAGAAAACCTTATTCTAAGAGAGGGCTACTTCTATTGCAGTAATGAAGAAAATAGCATGAAAGGCTAAACTTGTACCATAACCTAACTTAATCAAACAAATAGCTATGCTAAGCAGAACTACTAATTTAACATTAACCTAGGGCTAAATATCTATGTTGTAGAAGTAAAAAAATTAAAACTAGACTAAGAAGTAACAAGGAAACTTAGGCTAAATTGGGTTTCAGGAAGAAAAAGCGATCGGAGGTCGAAATGAGTGAAAGGAGGGTGTGAGGGAGCAATAGTGCACGAGAATCGTCGGATCAGTCAGGTAAAAGGAAATGAATGGCAGAGATTTGATAGCGGAAGGTTACATAGGGAGATGGGTGAACAAGGTTGCTAATGGGATAGATGATCGAGATCTTATTGCGAAGGTTTTAAGTGAAGGGATGGATGGATGAGGAAGCAAGGCAGATGAACGACAGAGATCGTGTCGCGAGGGATGAGGTGAGTGGATGGATGGATAAGGGAATAAAGGAGACGAGTTGCTAAGATTTAATCGCGCTGGTGAGGCTAAGAGATGGACGGGTGAGGCTAAAAGGAGCAACGGATGGATACGATCTTATCACATGAGTGAAGGTTAGAGATGGATGGCAAAGATCACATCGCGAGGAAAAGAAATGTGTGGAAATGAGGGAGCGGGTTTCTAAGGCAGAAAGTAGTTTCTCGCGTGCCCTTTAGGCAGTAAGTAGTTTTCAGAATTTTCATGCAATTAGCCTTATTGCATGACATGTAGCATGCGAAAACCACTTTTCTCGCATGCTCTCGAGCAGATAACTTTCATGCATTAATCCGCATGAGATTGCATGATAGCCATTGGATCAGGTGGGACTGATCAATGGTAGAGATCATCCAAGCTAGTTGGCGATCAGGTGAAGCGACAACCATCGAATCAGGCAAGGAAGATCGATGGTGGGGTCTTAAAGTTCATAAAGTGAATGGTGGACTCCACGCGAGGTATCAGTGGAAGAAAATAATGAATCAGACGTTGATTGTGAAGGTTTGTTGGTGATTGAATAGCGAGGAAGTGATGGAGGGAGAATGTGTTGGAGGCCATTTCAAAGGAAATAACAGAGAAAACAAGTGAAGGTATATAGCTAATTGCATTCAAACAGTGAACTCCATAGCCTATGCGAGAATAAAAAACTATGTTTTTGGGGTTGTTGCCAGGTCTCTGCCTTAAGTCATGGTTCCGGAGGGAGTAGATGAGGCCGAGACACTTGCGCACAACCTGATAGTAATCTTTTCCTCTAATCTGACCTGTGAATTGAAAAAACACAAACGACAATGAACTATGGAAAATTCAACTACTGAAATAGATGAATAGAAACAATAATCTATTCAAATAAATGAACAAAACCAAAAATCTACTTAACCAAATGAATTAGAACCAAAACTTCTCAAGGAAATGCATTAGCAAACCATGAAACTACTTAAAAATAAACAAAATAGAATTCTATGCTATAATAACAGTACAATAAAGAGGATTTATGGTTGCTTGGGTTGGGCCCTAACCCAAGAGCTTCAACCCTCGAAGTTTAACTCAGAGCTGGCTTAAACATAACTCATCTTCATTATAGAAACCATGGATTATAAAGCAAATTCACAAGTCTTTGTAGTTCAGAAATAAAACAGAGTTTTACAAATGAAGTCTAAAACCTAGTGAGGTCCTAAGCCTCTCTATTTATACATATGAAGTCTCCAACAACTTCCTCTCAAATTAGGGTGGTTTGGCTCCTAACTCAAAATAAATTGTTTTTTGTCCTTTTCACTTGCTTGGCTTTCTTTTAGTCCTTGTGATGTGGTTGTTTGCATGTCGAGCTGGTGGAGGAATATTCAAATGGAGGGGTAGTACATGAGGAGGATTAGCCTCCTATAATTCCTTTACCTTGTGCCATTCGAGTCTTGACCAAGGTCTTTTCTATATTTATTTGCTTATATCCTTTATACCTGCATTTCTCCTTGCTTTTATCCTTTATTCCTACATTATATGAAGATTAGACCACAAATCCAAATATGCAACTCTAACTCTTTTCATAAACAAAATATAATCAAAAGTATGCAATAAGTTGTGAGAATAGTTGGTTTGACTACGCTAGGAGGTGAATTAAGGCCAATTAAGGCCCATATAATTACTCAATAATGAGGTTCATCATCACCCCCTACTGAAAGTGTTTCTCATCCTCTAAGGAACTTAGTGGCTCTGGTAGCCTCTCTGACATCCCATGTTTCTGCTATGGCTTCTTCTTCTTATTCATAGAAGCCTGCATTCCTTTCTGCTTCTTACCACTGCCTCTTTTCCTCTTCTTCTTTTCTCTGATCTTCAAACTGTGTGGCAGTGTGTTCTATTTTAGCAGGAACGTATATTATCATCTTTTAGAAGCTTAAATATATCCTCAAAATGTGAAATTGCTTTCCCTTGGGCATCAAGATATGTAAGTGCTAGCTGAGGATCATTTGCAATTAGATTATGGCTGCTGAGTAGGGCCATGGGATTTGATTGTGCAACTATGATGAAAAGAGGTTCATTTTTCTCTCTGGCCAATATTCTTTCATCTCTGCAGCCCTTGACTTCTCATGGTTTAGCCATGATGCCAAATCCATTAATTGTAGACCTCTTAGCTCTGCATTAGGATCTCAATTATTCATGTTTGTGAGGGCCATGTTATGCAAGTAAAACATAGTCATTTTGTCCCTATCCTTTAGTGCACTTTGATCACAAAGATCAATAAATTGTTTGTAATCCTGAAATGGCATGGTGCTTCTTTGTGCTAGTGTCTTAATCTAAAATTGCAGCCATTTTTCTCTGATGTAAAGAGCATAGGATTTAGCTGGTATCCTACATTGGATGGCCTCCAAGGAGAGGCTAGCCATACATGCTAGCTGGTTTTCCTTTTCCTGCAACTGTCCTCTATGTTTTTCTTATCTTCTTCCTTTTGCTGTTATTTATCATCTCCATCAGTTTCTTCCTATGTTTCAACATCATCCTCCTTGTTTTTCAGCATGGTCCTCTGTATTAGTTTCTTCTTTATTCATCTTGTTGTACCTTAAGAAACCAACTTCCTGGCTGTGGAGAAATTGCGCTTAATGTAGGTTTTAACACCATACAGAAATTACCTGCATACAAATTCTAAAACACAGAAAAGAAACAATGTGAGAGCATAACACATAAAACAAATATACACAGATATTTTCCCCTGGATCCCAAAACCGGGATTACCGTCTTGATTTTTCATTATTTTCCTTTCAATGTTATAATGCATATTTATACATACCAACACATCCAATACCATGGACCAAAAACCATTGCGCCCAATACCATGGACCGAAAACCATCGCATCCAAAAACATGTGCAAAAATCATGCACAAAACCATAGGTGGCTCTGCCCAACCTAACATAAGGTCCAAAACCAAAATTTTCTGGGGTGTTGCCCCGAAACCCATGAAGTGGGATTATGGGTACGCCTCAAAACCCCTATGACTCCCTCGCCCCTCGCTACATAATCAATGCAACAAAGGGGGGCTCCGCCCCCTCTCTAACCCCTCAGTTAACTACGTGGGCTAGTCGTGGAAAGAATATAACACAACCCAACATTCTCCCACTTGTTGTTTTCTTTCCACAAGGGGCCACAAGAGAGCTTAGTCATTTTTCTAGCCTCGAAATTCCCATTGTCTCTCTACACCAAGAGAACTTCTCAGAGCTCACAGATTCTGTCAATGCATCTACAGTATTCTTCAAAGTGTCCACCTTTACCAGCAACACCTTTTTGTCTTCTATCATATTCCTCACAAAGTGATACTGAACATCAATGTGCTTTGTCTTTGAATGATATGTAGGGTTATTTGCCAAGAAAAATTCACTTTGGCTGTCATAGTCTATCCCTATAGCTCCATGTACTAACCCCATACTTGAACACAATCTCTGCAACCAAACTGCTTCCTTGCTTGCATGAGTGGTTGTCATGTATTCTGCCTCTGTAGTTGATAGTGCCACTACAGATTGTTTCTTACTCATCCAACTTACTGCACCTCCAAATAGGTTAAACATATACCCACTTGTAGATCTTCTTTGATCTAGATCTCTAGCCTAGTTTACATCAACAAAGCCACAAATATACAACATTCTATCCAATCCTAATCTTCCTTGGTAGCACAAACCATAATAACTAGTGCCATGCAAATACCTGAAAACCCGCTTCACTACTGTCCAGTGCTCCTTCCCTAGTTTTGTCATAAACCTGCTCAATACTCCCACTGCATGTGCAATGTCTGGTCTAGTACAGACCATTGCATACATCATGCTACCGACTACACTTGCATATGGAACACAAGACATGTCCTCTTCCTCTTCTTGTGTCTTGGGAAACTCTTCAACATATAACCTCACACCTACAGGAATAGGAACCTTCACCAGTTTACTATCCTGCATATTAATCCTCTGCAGTATTGTCTTGACATACTTCCTCTGGTTTAACCAGAGCTTCCTCTTTTCCCGATCTCTTTTAATTTCCATGCCCAAAATATAGTTTGTAGCAGCGAGACCTTTCATGTCAAATTTGGAGGACAATTGGGTCTTCAAATCCTCAATAATTTCTTTGTCATTTCCAACCAGCAACATATCATCCACATACAAGACCAGATAAATAACATCTTCACCAATTATTTTAAAATAGACACAGTGATCTGCTTTGCTTCTGGTGAAGCCAAGTCCCCGTATAAATATATCAAATTTCAAATACCACATCCATGGTGTCTGTTTTAACCCATACAGAGACTTCTTTAACTTGCATACCAATTCTTTCTTACCCTTC
>APFE030300811.1:0-24849 GCA_000404065.3 Pinus taeda | reverse complement strand
CTCCATCTTTCATCCTCAGGTTATACAACATTTTCTGCAAGAACAGTTTATTCACTAGAGACTTAGATTGGTACAAAGTCCCTAACTTGTCCCACAAAGCCTTCGTTGTAGCTTCCCCTGATACATTCAACAATGCTGAATCTGAGACACATAATCGTATTGTTCTCTTTGCCTTCCGATCCAACTTCTTCCATTCTTCTTCGGACACTCCCTTTGGTTTAGTACCTGGATCTACCATGATCCACTGATCTTTATCCACCAACAGATCCTCCATCTTGAGTTTCCACAACTGAAAACTCTGACCATTAAATTTCTCGATCTCTATCTTTCCACTGCTTGTCGTCTTCTTTCACCACTAGAATCGATCTCACAGATCTCCCACTGAACATGGTCTACCACGGGCCCAAGCAAAACCCCTCAGCAATAAAGGCGTCCTCTTGAAGCCAAAACTGCTTTGATACCAAATGTAGGTTTTAACGTCGTACAGAAATTACATGCATGCGAATTCTAAAACATAGAAAATAAACAATGCAAGAGCATAACACATAAAACAAATATACACAAAGATTTCCCCTGGATCCCAAAACCGGGACTACCAGCTAGATTTTTCATTATTTTCCTTTCAATATTATAATACATATTTATACATGCTGAAGCATCCAATACCATGGACCAAAAACCATCAAGTCCAAAAACATGTGCAAAATCATGCACAAAACCATAGGTGGGTCCGCCCAACCTAACATAGGGTCCAAAACCAAAATTTTATGGGGCGTTGCCCCAGGCCCCATAAAGTGGGGTTATGGATATGCCTCAAACCCCCTGTGACCCCCCCCGCGCCCATTACATAATCGACGCAACGAATGGGGGCTCCACCCCCCCTCTAACCCCCCGGTAAACTATGTGGGCTAGTCGTGGAAAGAATATAACACAACCCAAAAATTAAGACATTAATGATTATTGTTGGTTGTCACTTATTTCTCACTTTATTGTTTGTTGTATTCTTAAAATCAAGGACATGGAAAATTTGGTATTTAACCCTTAATACATATTTGATCGAAAAATCTCAGAATGCCATTTGTTGCTAGATATAAATGATGAATGAAGCAAGCTTGCAGGAGAAGTTTAAGATAATATGTTTCTTAACACAAAACCTATTATCCGTCACTTAAAAGAATTATGAAAATGAGAACTGAATCATAGACAATATGCTTCTTGACACAGAAACTATTATCTACGACCCTTGGATAAGTTAAAGATAATATGTTGCCTTACATAGAAACTATTATCTATAACTTAGAAAGGAAGATGAAAACTTCAAGTATAGGAGCACTCTTTTAAGGAATTTTAACTTTATCTACATAAGAAAATAAAGACCTGCAGCTTCATAACAGAGAAGTTACAAAATTATACCCAACAATTCATGGAAACTTTTGATTCTTTCATTAATCAACAGCTATATCAGGAATACAGTGGTTTAGTCTCCAGGTTCTCCAAAATTCGAACCCCTTTTCTGTAAATTTTCCTCTTTTTATACATTGTGAAACAGTTGTTGACCTCTGAAATTGTCAAACTACTAAAACTGTTTCTCTAACTATCTGAAGTAAGAATTATTACAAAATATTACATAGAGGGTAAAGACATCTCAAAGAACATAAAATAATAGAAAATAACTGAACTAGGAGGTGAGGATAACTGCTGGCTTTTTGGCTCTGTTAATCGGCTCTTGAGCTCCTCTGTGGATGCTTTAATAATTCTTAATCTGCTTTAACCATAATTAACGGCATTAGAATTTGACTTGTGCGAAAACTAGGCTTATCTATATATCAGGTGTTTTGATTGGCCAAAATACAAAGAAAACATCACCAATTTCCTTCCTCTTCGGACTGAGCTCTAATACTAATTTTTTTCCTTTAAACAGTGTTACACAGTAATTTGTCACCATTGGTCACCGTCCATGTTACCCCTGTTTCCGCACATTGGAGGATACATTCCGGGACCTGTGAGCAGTGATATAGCCTAAAAACACTTGCATTATGTTCCCCTGAGTATGTACTTCATGTTCCCTGAAGACACCTTCTGCAAATTATCCCTGAAAAGTGCCCTTTTTCCATTGGCTTAGGTACACAGTGTCTTATCCGCGCCAATTACTGAGATCCTCAAAAAGGGGCGCGCCCATTGGCGCTCTGTCCTAGAACAACACTCATGCCAACTAAGTTTGGTAATGATTTTTGGCAAACGTGCACCCATATGTTTTTTCCTTTCAGATCATGAAGTCTTTTGAGGGAAAAATCCATCTGATAGAGGTCGAGAGTCATCATATATCCTTGACATCCATCCTCAGTGGCTTTTCGGAGATAATGTCGATCCACAATGGGCGTCCTGGTGCATTGAATCTTCCTCCCTTCTCCATTTATAAAAGTCTGTCCTCATGCATTAGACAAGCTAGTTTCTATAGTTCTAGGAGTTCTGGAGTAATGCTAGTTGTGATTATGCTTGTCTGGAGTGATAGTAAGAGTCTTGAAGCATAGGGAGGTTATGCTGCCAGAATCCTGAGAGAGAAGGTATATTGCAAGGCATACATAGCTGCTTTCCCAGCCAGAGAATAGGTTCAACGTTAGAACCTTGGTTGTATCTTTCTCTGCCTATTATTCATTAATAGATGACTACTATTATGGTTCCATTCTCATTTGTCTCATGATGGTTAATGTGAATTACATCCTTTCTGACTGATGTATAGTTACTTTTACTATATTTCACGCTTGTGTTTGTTCTCTCTTTGCATGTGCAGGTGTCCATCCGCGAGGATAGTGGAGGATCATGACCGACCAGAGCGAAGGAGTGAGAGCGGCATCTTTTCATCAAACAAATAGCGTTGGAATCCAAGTAGGTGTCCATTACCCACTTTGTAATTGCAATTAGGAACTTGCAGAGTAGCATTGACTGATTGTTGCTAGACCCGTTCTGGGCTAGTGGGATCGCCTCTGTCCGCAGAGGGGATTTACCTGTTCAACACATACACAATGAACATGCATGTATTTAGGGGTATGGGTACTGAAGACCCTACGCAATTTTGATTCATTATAGATGTTGTATGGAAGGCACATCAGATTACTGATGACAACATGAAGAAATTGCAGCTCATCATGATGCTACAAGATAGAACGTTGAGTTGGTATATCAAGTTTTTCTCAAGAAAACCCAATGTGACTATGTTAGAAACACAACAAGTGTTGAACAATGAATTTAAGAAACCCAAGTCACAATTTGAGTCAGTAATGTAGTTCAAAGAGAGCCAGAAGAGGTTGAATGAGTGTTCATGGGGCTTTGATCAAATTAAAGTGTTTGATTCAATAGAATAACATGAGAATCGCAGATGATTAACATAGAGACTCATACATTTCTTCGCTCCTACCTCATCTGTCGCAACTGAACATAGGAACACAAGTCGAACCCTTGGAGATTTTCATGTGATTGGAGGCTTCACCTATGCAAGATATGAATCTAGGCATACAACAAATTTAGTCAAAAATACCTATCCTGTATATGGAGTTACAGAGCCTTAAGAAGGAAAAGGAAATCCAACCCAAGGTGCGCGCGGAGGTTTGGTGCCTGACATGTAAAGGTCATGGTCATGATAAGGACCATTGTCTAGTCTACCTGAATTATCTTATTGGGGGAGATCCTATCCCCCTGATGCCAGAAAACACCATAGAGCCAAGCACATGAGTAGCCTTATGTTGTGCTATCTATCAAATCTCTTGGAAGCACGCAACTAATAATTTTCATCTCCTGTAAATGTTTGTGCAGACCCGTAACAATTGTTTTGTAGTATCTGGAAGTTGTTTGGACATGAAGAGTGCAACTACCAAAGCTATGCACTAATGATGGATAAGACCCCTACATATAAAATCTAGGCAGAAAATCAGCCTCAAGATCAGGGTGCGGGTGCAACGCCCGAAGGATTCCAAGGTCAAGGAAGAGGGAGAGGAGGAGGAGCTGGAAAGGGTTGCAGACAGGTTATTTGTTACAACTATGGAGAGGCAAGTCATTTTTCACATGCTTATCAGAGTTTGATGCACCCCTCTTGTCATTATTATTGGCAGTTTGATCACGTCATAGGAGATTTCCAAGTAGTTATCGAAAAAATGCAAGAAAATAAATATCAAACACCTACTCAGAATATCCAAATGATGAGAGAGGAGCCTCACGAAGAGGATCCTAGCCTCAATATCATGACCAGAAGTGGTATAGACATAAGATAAGATAAGAGGAAGAAGCCAGAGGCTTAAGAATGGGTATGCAAGGCTGCTGAGAAGGAAGTTGGGTTCCACCTGATCCGAACAAAGGAAACTTTTATGGAATATAAAAAGAGCCACACAGAAGCTTCTACCTCAGGAAGTCAGGAGAAGCATGGAGGAAACAATATTGCACAAGACGTAGACCCTTCGTTGTTAGCAACATTTTTGAAGACTTGTATGAAGCTTCTATGGGAAAGAAAGGCGGTAGAAGGGCTACAAGAACTTATTGATAATTGTATAGGTGAGATTAAAACTCCTATAGAAAAATGCATAGTATGCAAAGTGGGCAAAAGAAAGAAATGAATAGGTCATGAGATGAGACTAACTGTGCAAATTGGGGAGTATGAGATGGACCAGGTATTTATTGATCTATGATCTTATTTGAATTTTCTGCCAAAGCGAACTTGGGAAAGAATGGGGAGGCCTGCATTGCAATGATATCCTATCGAGCTACAAATGGAAAACTAGAAAAGTATCATTCTTATGGGGTGCCTCCATGGGCTTACGGTAGATATTAAAGGAGTGAGAAACCTAGCTAATTTTGAAGTGATCGAAATAGTTGATGATATTAACCCTTACCCTACGTTACAAGGTATTGATTAGGACTTTGATATGGATGCAATTATTAATCTCAAAAATAACAAAATGACATTTGAAAGAAAGGAGCTTTGGTTCATTGTTCCATTAGATCCAACTGAAGGTGCACGATATACTGAACCGGTCTGTGATTATGAGGAAGAGTATGATCTTGATCAGATTTATAAGATCACTGTGTGCAATTGGGACTAGATCAACCCTATGGTGGATGGAAGGTGTTATCTCAAAATCAAACCCTGATAGGCTGCTATGATCATGTATATTTGAAGTAACTATTTCAAAACTACTTTGGTTGAGGCTTAGCCTCCTCAACCTAAGAAGGCTCTCTCAAAGGATTAATGATTTTTTTTTATTATGAGTAAGATAGCTAACTCTTATGAAGCAAATGTAAAAATATGAGTGGTGGAAACACAATTAGAAAGTATCCAGTGGGTTTATGGAGTCAAATATGCTTCAGTATTTACAGTAAGGTTAGCTCTACATAGAAGTAAGGGCATTTAGAACTCAATGCATGTAGGATACACCGGAAACACAAAGAACCAACACAGTTTACAAATGCATGAAGGAAATTAGAGCATTGTTAGTGATTTCTAAGTAATCACACATTCATACCACTGTAGATAATATGAAGAGAACAATACAAGACATTCAAAGCATCGAATTCTTTCTGATTCCTGAGAAGTAAAGCCAAAGTACTATATTACTAAAAACAGAGTCTTTACATAAAGCCAAATATAAGAGCTTTTCTGAATAATTTTCCAACCCTTTGTACATAAGATGTTCTTCTATATATAGAGCTCTCTACATAACTGAGATTCCTCCTTGTGCATGAGGGGAACTTGAATTCATCTTATTATGACACCTATTAACACTTTAAACTAACTATTAAATACCACTAACTGCTAACTGGAAGTTCTAGAAACCTAATACAATTAGGAGTCAAACTCCACATCATGTTGGTGATAGTATTTATTACAATCAAAACTTCATTCTCTGATAAGTGGTCTCCTTCAATTTAGTTGTGGTGGATGTTTGAAGCTCCTTACTGGTCCTTAATGTCTTATCCCTTTACTACTGCTAAGAAGTAGGAAACTACCCCTGTTTTTCTGCTTTTGGTTCCCTCAAGGATATTCGAAACCAATTAACCATATTGTTATTCTTTAATTACCCAAAAATCTATTGGAGTGCCACATTCTTCATGTGCTGTAAACCTTTTCCATATACCTATGTGATGACAAAAACTTTTTCAACGTTGTTTGAAAATTCATGTACAATAGTAGCAGTGATCATTTGTATAACAAACAGCTTAGATTTCATATATCTTTCTTCCTCTTGTTTTGACATTGTTGATTGCTTGCACAATGTAAATGATCCTTTTTTGAAACTCCCTTTCAAAAATTTCCCCTCGGTCACTCAAAATTGGTTGACTAAGTTTAATTATGCAGCTACAATATTTTCGTAGCGTCTTACGTAACTACTGTGCATTAGGCATCATCTACAGTAGTTTCGTAGCGCACTATGAAACTGCTGTGTAATCACAAAAATGAAACTGTTGTGTAATCACAAAAACACAACTTGAAGCCAAAATTTGAGTTTCTTTGGCCTCTTTATATTGAAATGTCCTTTGCAGCTGCTCTGAAGCTATTCAAAAATGAACATGGTAAATCATCAAAATTTGGGACTCATCCTTACCTGCTAAGGAAATCTTTCTCGCTGGCATAGCTGGATCCTTAAATCCTCGATTTGCCTTTTCATGACTCTGATCCGAGCTCTCAGATTCGTATTAAATTTTCCGATGAATTCTGCTTCCTTTAATGCAGGAATTGTCCATGTATAGTATTGGGAATTACAGTATTGTAAATCGCCTGGATCGCGTTTCTGCATGATGACCAGTTGCTGGTGGAGAATTTTTCACAGCTTGAGGACTGAGGCCAGTTTCATTCTTGAAGCCAGACCTAAATATGAACGTGGACCAGTCCCTATCTATTCTTTGGAGTTCATACAAAACTATCAACCTGACTAAGCTGTGGTGAAATAATGAGGTCTCATAGGCTTCCTTCTTTAGTTAAACCTTGTTGCACATTTTGCCTAGGCTATGAAACAGGTAAAACGGTAAATCAAGAGATATTTTTCCTCTGAAATGTAACAGAAGCTTGAAGTGATATGAATACACCTTATTATATCTCCCCTCACAGTTAAAGTACCTTTGTATGTAGGTAAGTAAATTGGCATAAGAGTCCTTGACAAAATTTCTAGGCACAAACTTGTTTAAATCTGAGTCAATGAACTTCGGCTTCAGAAATTCTTTGCAGGGGATCATATCAAATTTGAAATTTTTAAACCATCTTTCTTGTCCTCTTGGAATCTCAGTGACTGTGGAGATTACCTATGGTGAGATTTGCAATTCAAGCATCCCAACTTTTGAATTTAGTCCTATGAAATTCAAGGCAAATTCCTTGGTGATTTGTGCATGACCTCCCTAGAGTTTCTCGCAAAAATTCCAACATCCAACCTGCTTGAATGCATGTTCCACTTCTCCGTTCTTCAATATAATGCCTAAACCTTCAGGTTCGCTCCTCAAACATCTGCCTGACCTGTGATCCTTTCTTTCTGTAGACCCTTCCATGAGACTCCAGCGTAATGAAAATTTGAAAGATTGGCACTATCTCAACCTTTGATCACTGCCTCGCTTGATAGCTACCTCGCTTGAATACTGCCTCGCTTGATGTTCAAGTAATTCAAATTTAACATTCACTGATTTGTTCCTCGTACAACAAATGCAATCATAATTATGACTGTGAATACTTGGCTCTTCTTGAAACTTGCAACCCGAGCATACCAAGGTACCTAACGACTCTAATGATGAAGATAAGTGGTTGGACATGATAGGCGAAGTGTATAAGCTGACAGTTGATGATGCAAACATAACGGATTTTGATAGATATGACAACTAAGAAAGATTTGCTACGGATCCACATGAATCTCTGATTTTGTAGCGCAGCCAGTGTAAAATCTGGGTTATGTGCTACGAAAACACCTAAACTGTGTTAGCGCTACGAAAACACCTAAATCGTTTCATAACACATAAGAACCTTTAAAACAAGCTCGATACAAGGAATCTATGTAAGTTACGAGACCAGTGGTGAATGAGAATGGACTATTGACCTTAATTCAACCATACTACCAAGACTCCTAACATTTAGACACTAAAGTCAAAATGGAAACTCTAAACTCGGACTAACACCTAACCCACACAATCAAAATGATGTGAAAAATTTAGAAATTACTTCTTAAGTGATAACAGAAGGATCGCATGGGATAGGGATAGTTCCTACACTTCAGATTCTGATGAAGAGCTTGAGCATTGGCATAGTCAATTACATGAATTCCCCTCGCTGTGTTGTAATATGTTGACAAAATCACTTCGATGCATATCCATTAAGGTAATGAATTTAACTTATTATGATGGGTTCTAAAATATGTTAATTTTTTATGATAAGTTTGAAACATGTGTGCTAGAAGAGCATCGGTTCCAAGCAGTAGATCTGGCACCATGAGCTACGTCTTCCCTTTATTGGGGCACACATAAGGAAAACTTCACCGATTGGAGAGAGTGTCGGAGAATGATGAAGTTGAAGTTTGAGTATGCCAATACCCATATGACAGATAAATACACAAGGAAGGATGATCTGTGCGAACATTTGGCGCGATGGACTAAAGCATGGGGAGAGGAACCGCAACCATAATGGGTTCACATATTTTGTCCTAGTTTGGATACCATCCCAATGAATTGGTACTTAGAACCAGATATGCAACATGGGATAGTTGAATGGGATATCATGAAGGAAATCTTCATGTTAACTTTCAGCTTTGAAGATGGCATTGAATTTATTGATGAGGCACTCCAAGAAATCAAAGCAACAATTTTCAAAATACCTGAGGAACCAGTAAAATGGATCCAACCAGATTGGAATATGTAGCTATGTAATGCGTTTGAATGTTATAATATGACTACAGAAGAAAGTGAATATGACCCTAGCAAACTTAATATTCTTCAGTCTGAAGCACAGTGTGAGGTTGAGGGACATAAGGCAACAATCCCCAAGATATCGAAGCCTTCAAAGACTAAGAAGGTAAATATTGGATCAGACGTGCAGCCGAAGTTTGCTAAGATATGTGACTATTAGGATGAAGATATAATTTTTAAGGTCACAGAGCTACTGCACAAGTATCAAGACTTGTCTCCCACCAATTTCTCTGATCTAAAGGGGATAGTAGGGGATTTGGGCATCATGAAGATTACTTTGAAGCCATATGAAAATCCTGTAAAGAAGCGTCACTACTGATTAAATACCAAATATAATGAAAAGGTGTGCAAGGAGTTGGATAATATGCTCAAAGTTGGGATCATTAAACCCATGGAGGAATCAAATTGGTTAAGTCACTTTGTAGTCCAAGAAAATAAGCAGCAGGGTGAAATTCAGATATGTCTAGACTAGAGGAAGTTGAATGATGCATGTGTCCATGACCCATTCCTTACACCATTTACAGATGAGGTGTTCTTGAATGTTGGAGGGTAGGAGGACTAATAGTCCACTAATGTGTTCTCGGGGTACCATCAAATTAGTATTGCATCAGAGGATAGAAGTAAGGAAACCTTTATGACGGAATGGGGTTGTTTTCAATATACGGTAATAACTTTTGTGTTGAAGAATGCGGTTGTAATATTTCCAAGACTGGTAATTGTGACTTTTAAGGAATTTATGCACAAATGTTTGGAGGTCTACTTTGATGATTGGACCATGTTTGGGTTGGTTAAGCACCATGTTGCTAGTCTACGCCTCATGTTGGATACTTGTCGAAGACATCAGAACACCCTTATCCTGAAAAACTGCATCTTTTGCGTACCATATGGAATATTGTTGGGTCATGTGGTTTGCAAGTAGGGATTGATGGTAGACCATGCTAAGATAGTTTTCATTGTTAATTTGGAGGCCCCGAAGAATGTAAAATAGTTGTGCACAATTTTGGGCCATACTATATATTATAGTAAGTTTATCAAGGCGTATGCAAAAATAACCGTGCCAATGGAAAGACTGTTGAAGAAGGATGAACCATTTTTCTCGGAAGAATATTCCCAAAGAAATTTAGACATTTTTAAGGAGAAGACAGACATCATGCCCATTCTGGTTTTCCCATATTGGAAAAACGAGTCTCATGTTCATGTGGATGCATCTTGTATTACACTAGGTGCGATGTTGACCCAACCAGGAAAAGGAGACATTAATCATCTTATAGCATTTGTGAGTAGGAAATTATCAAATGTGGAGAAGAAATACTTGACTATAGAGCACAAAGGGCTATAAATGGTGTACACACTACAAAAATTTCAACACTATCTATTAGGCACACACTTCAAAATGTATACATACCATTCTGCTCTAAAATACCTGGTCAATAAGTGTGTGTTGGGGGCGACTATTTATAGGTGGTTGTTGTTATTCCAGGAATTTGATTTTGAGGTGATTATGAAGCCCGAACGCCTGAATATTGGTCCTGATCGCTTCTCTAGGATTGATGATAGTGATGAACCTACAAGTTTGGAGGAAGGATTACTTGACATGCAACACTTTTTTGTTCATGTTGCAAATGATCACTTCACAAATATAATTCAGTTTTTGTCTACTAGAACAGCCCTAAAAGGATATTTGACACAACAAAAGAAAGAATTGGTGGTCCAAACAACTGACTTCTCTATGATTGTTGGACACTTATACAAAATGGGTTTTGATGAGATACTACGCAAATATGTCTCGGAGTATGAACAACCAAGAATTCTTGCAGAAGCACATGAAGGAGTAGTGGGAAGGCATTATGCAGGAAGAGAAACCACGTAGAAGATCCTACGTGTAGGGATTTGGTGGCCAAAAATGCATAAAGACTCAAAGATATATTGTAGGGCGTGCGATTCTTGTAAGAGGACGAAGAGACCATCGTGAAGGGATTAGTCACCATTAAATCTAGAAATAACCTTGCAGTTGTTTGATAAATGAGCGATAGACTTTGTGGGTCCAATTTAGCCACCATGGAAAAAGACCAGGCCACGCTACATTATTATAGAAACTAAATATTTGACAAGGTGGTTGGAGGCACAATCGATAAAGGACTGTAACGTAGCTACCACTACGAAGTTCATATTTGAGTTTATTTTCTCCCGGTTTGTCTACCCTAAAATTTTAATGAGTGATAGGGGCACACACTTCTTAAACAAAACAATTGTTGTGATGCTTGAGGAATTCCAGTTATATCAACAGAAGAGTGCACCATATCACCCTCAAGCTAATCGTACGGTAGAAGTCTTTAACAAAATCTTAGAGAGAGCCTTGACAAAGCCTTGCAATGCAAAGCAGAATGACTAGGATGTTTTCATAACAACAGTCTTTTGAGGGTATAGGACCACTTGTAAAAATTTGACAGGCCAAAACCCTTTTGGACTGGTATATGGGGAGGTTATAATTCCCATGGAATACATTGTGCCAAGTCTATGGATTGCATCGTTGATAGATATGGTTGATCATGATACTATGGAGAAGTGTCTCACACAACTGGTAGAACTGGAAGAAGATCGTTTCCTAGGATGATTTCATCTTCAAGTGCAAAAGGATCGCGAAAAGGCATGGCATGATCGCCATATAAAACAACACACATGGAAAATTAATGATCTGGTATTATTATATAATGATAAAGTTATAGAATTCCCTAAGAATTTTCAGATGCCTTGGCTGGGACCCTATGTTGTGAGGTAAATTACCAATGGTGGCGCAGTTCAACTCGCGAAGCTGAACAAGGAATTATTTCCAAGAAAGTTCAATGGCAGTCGATTGAAGCAATACAGGGGTGTTACGGGTCTATTTGGGCACATCACTCCTGATGATTATATCAGTGTAAATAGGGTCTATCAAACCCTAATTCAGTTGCTACATGCCCTAGACATGCCACCTCATTGAGTGCTTTCATCCATGATAGTTTCATGACTTCAAACCCTGCTAAAGTACTTCCTTGGGTCACCAGCACACCCCTAGTCAGGGGTAAGTGCTCTCTAGAGTAGGAAGCCCCATTCACAGCTGCATTGCAGAGAGCCTAAGCCCACTCAAGCCTGTTCTGGGAAAGAATGTTCAAAATGTTCATTGGATCCTAAGTATATTCCTCTTTTCTAGAGCCTTCTAGAAGGAACCAAACTCCTATCCTATCAAGATGAGCTCGACTTAGGATAGCCTTTGATCATATAATCCTTTATCCTCTCATCCCCTTGAGAATGGCAACTAATCATCCAATTATGCAAAACCATTCAATGCTATATTAATGACAAAACCACTTGCATTCATCTATAAATTAGCCTCCCGTCATAGAGCCAAGGAGGCTTGGATATTATAGAGAAATACTATTGGTTTAGAGACTTGAAATCATTGTCAAAGTAATGTTATGTTGCTAGACTGATGTTGCTATTGGTGTGATGAGAGATTGGACTAAGTTTGATGAGTTACACGAGATAGAACCACATTGTGTGTAACTTCTCCTTCTATTAATATATAAAGTTGTTTGTTTCTTTTCCAATACTTTTATCTATATCTATGATGAATGTATGTTCAAATGTTGCCGATTCCATTTGTTTACAATAAATAGATCATATGCTTTGATTTTTGTCATATTTTGTTTATGTTGGCAGGTACCAATTGAGAAAATTAGTCTCAGCAGGAGCGACGGAGCAACTCAAACGAGATCAAAGGAAGTGAAGGATCACAAGTAGGTTCTTTTATCTTATCTGTTTATTGTAGGAAAAGGTTAAACATATTTACTTCAGTTGTTCTAAGTGTAACTACCCACTTAGGGAAGGTATACTTATTCGTAGGTATAAATTTTGTATAACAAATTGGCAACCATACTAGGGAATGAGCATTGTTCCTGGTAGATATCCCTTGTCTTAGCAGCACAAATAGACTTTTCTTGAGTTCATTTACCTATATTTAGTCATTTTGAAGCATGTTTTGTCAAAATGTGTGCTTATTTGTGTGATGATAGTGCTCTTTGGCATCAATGCATTGTTGTTCTTGACACAGTGCGCTTCAGAGCAACCTTAACCTAGAGACAGTGCTCTCCAATGCACTGTCTCCCACTCAGGGCTGCCCTATTCCCTGTCAAGTAGAAAACCCATCTTTTTTCTTGATTTTTTCCAAACTGTTTCACATCTTGTTTGTCGAATGGTAAATGTTTCTCTGTCGCTGAAGTCCAAATTAGCATTTCGTTTCCATGGCCACTTTGGCTTCATTTGTTCAATGTTTCTTTATGTTTTCTTTATCATTGTCGAATCAATCCCAAGGTTAGCTTACATTGATTAGCCTTTACTTTTCTGAAAAAGAAATTGTCAGAAAGTCTTCGTTTCTTGTGAAAATCTTTGATTGATCATTTGTGCATTTAGTTTCTTTACGTTCATCTAAATATTAAAGGAATGAAAAGAAAAACATGCATAATGCATTTAGAGGTTTGTGTGTGCTTGTAGGAATGGTATAGGGAAAGTTGCATTAGATGTACTATATGCTCTTTGTTTAAAGATTCTAATTGATCTATCCCTTTTAGTTACAGTTTTCATTGTTTAAATCAAATGAAAAGAATTTTTCCCATCTTAGTTGCATTCGAGGAGTTTCAGAAACATCAATGCTGTGAACGTGAAAGGAAAAATTTTAAACAGGATAAAGTAAAATTTATCTCAATTAACCTAATGGAGCATTGTAACTTAATGCATAACATTTAGAGGTCTAGGCTAGAGATGTGTTCTGGCGTTGTTAAACATAATAGTTGTCACTAACGGTCTGCAATATATTCCGAGTGTGATACCTCATTCCATGTACGGAAGTATATCGTATCTCATCCACGTACTTTCAAGTATATCGGGTGTGTTATAGTACAAAAAGTATAAGGGAATTCTCTCACTATTCGTTTTCTCATTAGGTAGTGCTAACATGGATTGGGCCTCCACATACTTTAGTGTATATTTGGGAGGACTACATTAGGTTTCTATCCATCCATAGTTAACCGAGTTAGTCACCTTGTATACTGTGATACACCAAAAACAACATTCGGGGAAATTACCTACACATATGTTAAGTCCTTGGCTCCTCCAAGGCAGTATATTGCAATTCATAGTTAGTTGGTAATTCGTTTGCCTAGATTACACTCTTTTTGTTTATTTCTTTTTATAATAAAATCAATTAGTAATCGTGGAAGAAAATCATCCTTTACCCCATCATTCACGTAGGACAGTGAGTAAACCACCTTTACAGCCTGAAGCTACACGTAGTCACCTATTCACAAATTCCTAGTTCTTCATCTGATTTACTAGAGTCACCTATACCGGTACGTACTACGATTCTAGTTACTCGTACTATTATTGGTTTATCTGCTACTGAAGTGGAAACTTTACAATTACATGAGGACACCGAAAGTGAACTTAGTGAAATAGTAACTGAAGTTGTCCAACAAGAAGTTGATCCTCAACCAGAAGTTGTTCAAGAAATTAATCCTAAACCCATTGTTCTTTTACCAAAACACTTGGATGTCGAAGTTGAACAAACAGAAGTTGTTCCCATACAAGAATATGAATGGTCGGTTTATCCTCAGACAGCTGTAACTGCTGAGACTTCTCCTTTACTGCAGAGTCAAACACCAAAAACTTATTACGTACCTGATGGTGAAATCCTTCCACCTGGTTTGATTGCTATTGAAGAGGAATTTGAAGAAGAAACTTCACCTAGAAATCCAACTCATTTTGGACCAGGACTTTATCTTTATCCTTCTTTTCCTCAGTTAATTTATACTGCTTCTCTTGATCCTGTTTACTTTCAAACTCTCGTAGATTCATTAGGACATTTTTTGGGTCATTTAACTATGGATGAAACAACATCCCAGACTGTATCATCTGTTACAGCTAGCGATAACATCTATTGTCACTACTTCTTTTATCTTTACCAAAACACTTGAGTCACATATGTATGGTGGTATGTCTGTCCCACTAGGTTGCCAATAATTTTCTGGAACTCACTCCGGTGTTTCTTCTAGTCCATGGTCTTCACCCATGATGGCCATAGGAATTTTACATAGTTCTTCACTTACATATATTGAACAGTTTGATCCATCAAGTCAATATCAAGCTGGTCCATCTGGTTACAGTCCAATGTATCCACTTAACAATGGATTATCTCCATATGGAGAACAATATGCCTAATATGCTTATTCTCCATACTCTAGGAGGCCAACATATGTTAGTATACCGTCATCTTTAGGTCCAACTTCTTTTGGAATGATTGTTTTTCAATGGAATCCTACAATGCATGTTCAACCAAGGCCTCTATATTCATCACAACCAATACAACCTATTTCATCCATATCTACTACACCTGTTGTTACAACTTTACCACAGTCGTAAGCTTAGTTGGTTGTATCTCAACCTTTGCAAGTTGGTCCTTCAACTTCTTACCCTCAAGTTTCAGGTCTACAAACTGAGTCTTCTCAGGACATTTTAAAACACCCATTTGTGTTTGGAACCCAACAACCAAAGGCTAGTTTGCCATTAACTGAGATGACTAAGAATTATATTGGTCCAATTTATCCAAAACATGGTCAAACTTATACTGGTGGGCAACAACCGTTGTATCAATAACTATGGTATCTATAGTACTAACAACAACAATTCCAACGGTAACAAACTTATCCTAGACTTGGTCAACAAGCCTATAATGGGTTTGGTGAACAACAAGATTACCCAGGTTCTAGTCAACAAACTATGATTGTTTTGGTTATCAGCAAATTTATCCTAGTTCCCAATAACAACCTTATACTAGATATGCTCAACAAACCTACCCCTATTAAGGTTACCAACAACAGATTCCTTATGCTATTATGAAAAGGCCTATTGCCTAGGCAATTCCATCTTACCATGGATATGCTCAACCTAACCTAAACCAATAGTTTCCTTTTGTCGCAACACTTGAATTACCCATTCTTTATTCAGTTTGGTGGCCGTTGATTCCACACAAATTGCCTTTTGATATTCCTAAGCTCAATGGAAACCCTAGAGAAGATTCGTCCAATCACATTATGACTTTTCATTTATGGTGTTCATCCAACTCCTTAAATGATGATTTAGTAAGACTATGTCTTTTCCAGCGAATGCTTACTGGTCCGAATGAAAAGTGGTATATTGAATTACCAAGAGCTTCATTTGACAATTTCATAGCCTTAGCCACTACATTTTTAACCCATTTCCAATTACACATTAGATATGAAACTGGAACAGAACTATTGACCAACTTTAAATAGACCACTATTACTCACATTTATGATCATATTCATGAGTCGTTTCATCATCGTTGAATGGTTAAAACTTTTTTTCCTGATCAACTTTTAGTTGAGTGGTTTATTAAATCCTTGTTTCCATCTATCACCGATGATGTAGCTAAAGGAGGAGTGGTTACTAAAGAGAAAGTAATTGCTCGTGCCCAATACTTAGACTTGATTTACACCCAGTCTGGCATGCTCTAGGATAAGATTCCAAATGCACCTAGAAAAGCTTTTACTATTCCACCACCTCCATCCAGTAAGGAATCTCATGTTGGTGATGGTGTGATAGGTTCTTTAAGCACTCAAATAGCAAGTAGACCATCTAGTCAAACACTCGTTATTTCAAATCAAGCCTCTAATATGCCTGATAATACACTTGCTTTCGAAATAAATGCAGTGTCATCTGACAAAGGTAAAAATGAAAACCACTTGGAAGCAAGAAAAAGGGGAAAACCAAAAAGAAACAAAATTCTCCCCCTCAAGAGAAAACATTTGATTCCTCTTCTTCGACAGGAAACCTCGTTATCCATGTTTAATTTGTAATGAGGCCAACTTTACATGATACTATCCTCATCGGTTTGAAGTCTCAAACCTTCTTAAGACTTCTAGTACATCCATTGTGTTGACAGGCCCTTTGCTAAACACAGAGACTCATTTTGTTGCTACAAATCATGCTTCCACTTCACAAGTGCTTATGTTTTCTACCACTAAGCCTAAGGTTGATGTTTTGGTGACTACATGAAGTAAATATTACGGTAATCCACCATTATCGTCGAATAACCAAGCTATAGATCAACCCAGTACTTCAACTTTGATTTGTCTGACTCCATTCCACCACCCATTACACCGGAGTTAACAATAAAACTGGCTAAGGGATTTTTTCATAAATCTACATTCAACCCTTGAGCTCAAGTAGTGCAAAACAATGACATAGTAGAAAATTTGACTCAGTCTCCTTCTGCTATGCTGACACTTGAGGTGCTTCAAAATTATCCCTCCCAAAAGCATGTTTTATTGTCAGCAATTGGTGGAATTGATACAACGGATTCCAATCTCGTAGTTTTTAGCCATGTCGGTTATACGCCACAATTACCAGCACAGTTGGCATTCTTGATCCAACTAAATGCTTTGAATCACCTCATTCACCGAACCATTATTGATGAAGGTGTATCTACTTGTATCATGTCAATGAATTGCTGGGAAACACTTGGCTTGCCGCCTTTGTCAAAATCACTGACGACGTTAAAAGCTTTTGACGATTGCACTTATATACCCTGTGGAATTTTAAGTAACCTGCAGATATAACTAGGGGGAAAAACTATAACTGTTGAACTTGGGGTCATTGATGGATCCCTTGACTACAATATTTTACTAGGAAGATTGTGGGTTTAATCTATGGTTGTTCTAGTTTTGACATGCTTTCGTATGATCAATTTCCCTCATAAATTTAGAATTGCAGTAATTGATCAACTCGCCTTCTTCACCTCTAGCTCACAGGAAACTAGAAGCATTTCGTTAGTTCACGAACCTCCACTATGTCTTCAGAACATTGGAGTAGGTCTCTTCAAAGATTCTTCCCTAATGGGCACCTTTTCACTATCTTCACCATCACAAATGGTGCAAGTTGCAAAATTTGAGACCTGTAACATGATACCTTCCATTTCATCTAACTCATGGAAGACTTCCAATAATTCTGAAGTTGATATGCATAATGAAACCATGTCGCTTAGCCCAATTGACCTTGCATAGCAATCAATATTTTTGGCTTGCACAGAAAATCCAAATCCATTATCATCAATTGTATGGGTTAATCGTTCATTAGAATACAGTACTTCCTCTAATCCTTTTACACATACATTTTCTACTGATGAAGTAATCATCCAATCAATGATGACATAGGAAGAACCATGGGTAGATTATCATCATCGTTCCCATCTTCCAAATCACATAAACAATATTCCAAATGAACTAAATCATGCCTCAATCATTGATTTCCTTTCAAATTGTATATTTATAGACATAGTTGATTCCAAATGAAACTTATTGAATATCGAAGAAACCATTTCTATTGATATTTTGACAAATCCTGGAATTGTAGAAAACATCCATGTTGGAAAATCTTGTTCTCCATCAGAACTTGAAACTTACCATGCTGTTTTTCATGAATTCTGTGATATATTTGCTTGTTCATATGAGGAATATCACATATTGATTCTAGTATAGTTGAACACAAGATTTAAATGTATCCTGATGTCAAGCCGATGTGACAACGCCTCCCTCTTGTTCATCTGAAGAAGGCTACTTCCATAAAAGCAGAAATTGAAAAACTTTTGCATGCTAGTTTCATATACCCTGTGCCTCTTACTGAATGGTTTTCAAATATTGTTCCTATCATGAAGAAATAAGGAACAATACAAGTGTGTGTTGATTATAGGGATATTAATCATGCTTGCCTAAAAGACAACTATCCCACTCCCTTTATCGACCAGATAATTGATGAATGTGCCAGATGTGAAATATTTTCATTTATGGATGGCCTTACCAGCTACAATAAGATCAATATCCGCTAAGAAGACCAATCTAAAACTCCCTTTATTTGTCCTAGGGGCACATTCTCTTATAGGAACCTCCCTTTTGATTTGAAGAACATTGCGGAAACTTTTCAGAGTGCAATGACTTATGCCTTCCATGACATCAAACACATTGTTCAACCATATCTAGATGAATGCTTGCTCATTCACATAAATGGTCTGACCACCTGCAACATTTGAGAGCCATCTTTTTATAGTGCCGACACTACAAAATTCAACTCAATCCACATAAATGTGTGTTTTGTGTTGGTTTTGGTCATTTACCTTTTTTCATAGTGTCCAACGAAGGAATTTGACTCAGCCTCTTAAAGGTTAAGGTAATTATTGATCTGCCTCCGCCTTCCAATTTACTTCATCTAGAGAGACTCCAAGGGAAGGCTAACGTTCTAAGGAGATTTAGTCCCAACAATTCCGAAATGGCTACAAGATTCACTCATCTTTTGAAAAAGGGAATTCACTTCCAGCATCAAATATACCTTGATCCCAGCATCATAAATGTACTCCCCTAATTATCAGAATGACAATTTATAGTATCTCACCACCGTAGGTACAACCATTACTATGGTTTTAGCCCAAGAAGTAGATGGGATTGAACATCTGATCTATTATTTGAGTCATAATCTCAATGATACATAACTTAAGTATTCTTACGTTGAGAAGCTAGCTTTGGCTTCCGTTCAAGCTTTACAAAGATTTCGCCATTATATCCTACTCCGAAAGACCACCGTCATTTCGAATTGCAACCCTATCACATACACATTGTTGCATCAAGTGTTGGGGGGAAAACATTTGAAATGGATCGTCATTTTTTAGGAATTTAATTTGGAATTCATCAAATCCAAGTCAAAGAAATCTCTAGTTTTTGCCGAGCTTCTTTGCGACCATCCCTCTACTGCGATCGACTAAAAAATGGAACCATCAATTCTAGATGAGTCTTTATTTCCAATCTCATTATCTGACCCTTGGTATGGAGATATACTGATCTATATCCAAACCCAAACTTTCCGGTCCGATACGTCCCACTTGCAACAATGAAGTATTTGATATCAGGCCAAAGATTATCTGATCATTGGCGACAACCTTTACCATCGTGGTATCAATACGATTTTTCATAGGTGCCTCACACATGAGGAAGCTGAGAAATTTCTAAATTATTGCCATTCTAGTGCTTGTGGTGGACATTTATCTGGTTGTGCTACCGCACAGAAAATTCTATGTGCTGGTTACTTCTAGCATACCATATTTAATGATTACATTACTATTGTCAGAAGTTATCATGCATGCCATATTTTTGACCGTAAAACTCGATTACCCCCTACACCACTGCATCATGGCGTTGTTGTTGGACCATTTACAAAATGGGGCATTGGTTTCATGACATGTAACCCTCACTCAGCTTGGGGGCATGGGTATATTATTATCATAGTTGAATATTTTATGAAATGGGCCGAGGCAATTCCTACATTAAACAACAGTGGTGAGACAGCTGCACTTTTTTTCTTCAACCATGTGATTGCACGATTTTTTGTACCACAAGTTGTAGTTATATATCATGGTTTGCATTTTCACAATCACATAATGACTGAATTAACTACCAAGTTAGGACTCTCACATGATAGTTCTACTCCTTATTATCCACAGGCTAATGGGCAAGTTGAAGCCATTAAAAAAGTCCTTAAGCGAATGCTTCAACAAATGATAGGAGTTCACAAATGAAAGTGGCATTTGATCCTATACTCAGCTTTATGGGCTTAATGAAACTTGGTAAAAAACACAACTAGATTCACACCTTTCCAATTGGTGTATGGTCTTGAGGCAATCTTGCCAATACACTGTGAGATTTCATCACTAAAACTCGCAATTGACTTGTTACCTGACACTTATGATGAGAAAGCATGTTTCTTAGAACTTATCCATCTACATGAAACATGTCGTGAAGCCGCATTGGCCAACAAAGCACATAAGAAACGAATTAAGGTGCAATATGATTGGGATGTCAAGCCTCGCATATTCTTAGAAGGAGACCTGATCTTTCTTTATGATCAGGAAGCCGATAAATTAGGAACAAGAAAATTTGAACCACTATGGATGGGCCCCTACATTGTGAAGCATGTTTTGGAAAAAGGCACTCACGAGATGGTTGATTATGATGGAATTCCATTGTCGTAGCACCGAAACGGGTTGTATCTTAAACGTTACTATACTTGATTGCGCGTAGTAAAAACAATGTATATATGCTTTGATTGCGTGTGTGTGTCATAGTGTCACTTTTAGAGATTTTATGTGGTTAATAACCCGCTTTGCATTTGTTGTAAATGTCAGAATCTTTGGAGCCATTTGTTGTTTATGCTGATGGTGCTAGTCATACTATGCAGAACTTATCCTTTGCAGCATGGGCCATATTTGCTCCAAGTGGTGAGTTATTAAGTTTTCAAGGGATTTGTATTGGTTGTTCTATGAACAATATCGTTGTGTATAGCACATTGATCGAACTCCTCTTTGATACCATTTCACTTAGAATTCAACGAATCATCATTAAGCTAGACTCACAACTTGTCGTACTACAACTTACGAATGTTTATACCATCCAAAATCCAACTATTCATCGTATATTCTTTAGATTTAGTCTCTTGGAAAGACATTTTGATTACATTCAATATCAACACATTTCTAGAAACTTTAACAAATTGACTGATTCTTTAGCGAATTACGTGGTAAACATACATTTACGACATATGTAAAGAGTAAATTTTCAATTCACATCAATAGTTGAATAAGATTACACATAATTGTACAAAAAAACTGAAAATAAAATAGATAGATGTTCAAAGTTTTTACAAAAATTTGTGTCCAAGACATGTTGGTCATCTGACCTGAAAAACTCAAAATGCATACAGTAAATCATCCTAAGTAGATCTAATGATGCTCATGATAACATGTCATGGCTTAAGCTATCATGCCCAATAGCCTCATCCAATGGCTAGGTACACCAATAGTATGGCATTGTAGTCTCATTGGTAACTCCTCAATCTAAACATCCTGTATACTGAGGGTTTACCCGTCTATATGATGTTGCAACTCTGCTAGTGTCTCGATTAGATCTAAATCCTGGAGAACTTCTCTTCCAACATTTCTCCCCATTGGTTCACCCGCCTCTTATTGCTGACCCATTGATCGAACATTGCCAACATCTGTATACATGAGAACATTTTTAGTTTAGTCTTGGAAACATAAAAAAACACAAAAACATGTAAAAACTCAAAAAATAAAAAATACATGGTCAAAACAATTTACCTATAGCACCCCATTGAGCACCATTGGTAATCTCAAATTAGGATCTCTATGGAAATCCATCCCTGCATATGGATGCTCCTCTATGAAAATATGCTGTTGACGGATCCAATTGAAGAATGCGGTGGAAAATGTGATTGATGACTAATCATCATGTCCAACCATTAACTCTACTGATCTATGCATCTGTGGATCTCTAGGACCAGCGAAACTCAGTGTCACATACTCCAAAGTAAAAGCGATCAAGATCGATCCATAGCTAAAATAATTTGTCTTACTGCTTTTTATTTTAGTCAGCTTCTCTTTGATCAAAGACAGTACTACCTCACACCAGTTGGAAATAGTTGGCTCAAGACACTCGAGCGCATAATTCACGTATGGTATATTCGCAACATGAAGTTTCAAACTACCTGCCAACTTTGCGATAGTGAAGAGGATTGTTCACAAGGGCATATCGCAAACATCCCTAATGTTTATCTTTCCATCTTTGCTAGGTTGTGTACCTAGTCGACAGAATTGTTGAATGTAGTCCCTCACTGATCCACCCCCACGGGAATAACCTGAAAGAGAAATGGGGGCATCACATCTCGACAATCCAGTGAGAAAGTAAATATCATTGATCAATATAGGGATCACTTTGTCCCCTATGTGAAAAACTTGTTTCGTTGGATCCCATGAATGAACCAGGAACTGCAATAATTCTAATTGTTACCTCATCCAAGATAACCTAAAATATTTGAGTAACCCACAATCTCTGAGCGAATCAATAGTACCAGGATCATTTAGGGTAACCATATCCCGTTCTTCATGTTATATTTCACACCATATGATAACCATTCTCATCTGACTAAAGTTTGAAATCACACCATGGGCTTAGTTATGATCCATTTCATGCAAAAAGCTGAAGAGGTTTTGGTTAGAAATTATGAATCAAATTTCTAAGTTGTGCCCAACGCACCACTGATCTTTAGATAGTGTGATTTAGAGCAGTTTCCCTTTTGTTTGACTACTATGTAGCTGTTGATGCTTCGAAAATCGCTGCAACAACATTGGGGGGTAACCACCCGGTTCAGACCTCAAAGCAGCTCCTTTTCCGTTTGGTGTGATGGCTCCGACTGGTTTAACTAGGTCCAGTTACCTTCTCCCTATTGCTATTGGTTTATAATGTATTTTTAACTACCAATAGACAGGGATATCAGATCACTTCTTCTTGTTGATCAGGCAAGAGAATGACCCTTAAGCTGATTTGGGTTCAGCCAAGCCACAACTAAAATTTTGCCTCTTTGAGGAGAGGACTTAACAGAATGTATAATTTACTCTAAATGTAAGCTTATTCTATGATGCAAGCAAAAGAAACAAATCTAAATCCTATCTTAATTAGGCAGATATAGATCTATCCCAACTAAGAGCAAGATAATTAAAGTATTGGGATTTAGATATGTCTTGTTTATAATGAATATCAAATTAATGAAGTAGTTCAATTAACTGACATTATGGATAACAAAACACATCCTCTTGAGACGTCTTAACTGAAATAATAAACCAACAACCTTTAGGAATTAGTTCACAAAATGATATTGATTATCAAATCAATAAATCCAATAATTGAATAATGATATGTGGAAATAGTTCACAACACATTATCTTCAATAAATCAGTTTCATAAGACAGATTTTAGAGTAAGTAGTTACTCCAAAATGAGAAATTAATCCATAAAAACAGAGATACATAATAACAAGATTGAGACAAATTACCCATATTGACAATAGTGCACAAACATGAATAAAATGACACATTCATATCACTATAGAATTAAAACTGATATTTGAAACAGTAGTATTAGAAATACCAATTTATTGCATCCATTTCTCTGTTCTTGGTCTCCAACGGCCCTTTACATTGCTTGAACTTCTGCCTTCAAAACTATACCCACAATAGTGCAAGCTTTGTTCTTCATGCATAATTCAATATACAAAGATAAAATCATCAATAATCCCCAGATCTGAATTTTCAACTCCTCCCTCCTACAAATCTAAATTCCAATTACAATAGTGCTTTTTAGAAGTTCTAAAATTGCAGAGGAGAGCAGCCCTTTTTTACATTCTGCAATCTGTTATTTATAATATTTGGGAAGGAATTTTTGGAGAGAAGAGTTTGTGGAGGAGAAATCTGCTAAATATAATTTAATTGCTCCTAATTCTGATCTTCAATTGTTGGAGCATTCTCATTGCTTGAAATCATTTTCTCCATATCTTTTCCACTGTTTTCCTGCAAAAGAAATCAAAATAAATTAAAATGCAATCAAAATATCATTTCTGGCAATTAAATCAAACTCAATCAAATTCTATTTAAATAAATAATTGAAAATAAAATATAAGCTCTGTATTGATTCTTGGAATGGTTTGATTGGCAAATGATACCATTAACCAATGGATCCACAATTAGAAGAAGCTTTGGACAAATGAAACTGAAGAAAATAACTCAGAAAATTGATTTTGTTTTCAAAATTCGGAGCCTGATCTTCTGCCTAATTTTTTGACCCAATAAATGATTAAATCTGTTGGTGAAATCTCCTCCAAAATGTTCTCCTTGATTTTCTCTTTTCAATTAGCTATCTTGGGCCTCATTTGGCCAAGTAAAACTCAATTTATGAGCCTCCAAAATTGATGGATCAA
>APFE030300808.1:139096-178307 GCA_000404065.3 Pinus taeda | reverse complement strand
TAGAAGGAACATACTCCAATTTGACCTTTTGTTCCAACACTTGTTCCCGGAGAAAGTGATATTTGATCGGTATGTGCTTGGTCTTTGAATGCATGACTGGATTTTTTGAAATGCTGATTGCACTTGTATTATCACATAAGATGGAGATATGTGATGTACAAGTGATTTGAAAATCCTGCAAGGTCTGCATCATCCAAAGGAGTTGAGTGCAGTAATATGTAGCTGCCACATATTCCGCTTCAGCTGTAGATAAGGCAATCGAACTTTGTTTGTTTCTGAACCAAGATACTAATCTGGAACCCATAAAGAATGCACGACCACTTGTGCTTTTCTTGTCATCCACGCTTCCGGCCCAATCTGCATCTGTATAAGCATGAAGTGTGAGATCTGTATCTCTAGGATACCATAAGCCATAGTTTTGAGTCCCTTGAAGGTACTTGAAAATTCTCTTCACTGCTTGAAGATGAGTTCCCTTTGGATTTGACTGAAATCTCCCAACTATTCCCACTGCATGAATGATGTCTGGTCTAGTACCTGTCAAATAAAGTAGACTTCCAATCATAGACCTGTAGGTTGGTTGATGCACAGCTGTTGATTCATCATTTGCACTGAGGCTGCATCCTGTGACCATGGGGGTACACACTGGTTTTGCATCTTCCATGACATATTTCTTCAAAATCTGCTTGAGATACTTGGTTTGAGACAAGAAGATCTCGCCATCATTTTGTTGGATTTGCAATCCAAGAAAGTATGTCAGTTCTCCAAGCATAGACATTTCGAATTTATTTTGCATCACCAAGGCAAAACTTTGACTCATAGCTTCTTCATTGTTGCCAAAGATAATGTCATCTACATACACAACAAGTATTAGCAATTTGTCATTTTCAATTTTTAAATAAAGATTGCTATCTGCTGATCCTTTTGAAAAACCTTGTTGATGAAGATATTTGTCTAATCGGTAGTACCAAGCCCTTGGAGCTTGTTTAAGACCATAGAGAGCCTTTTTCAGTTTGCATACAAGATTTGGATCATTCCCAAGGATGAAACCATCTGGTTGCTCAATGTACACTTCTTCTAAGTCCCCATTCAGAAAGGCAGATTTCACGTCCATTTGAAAGACTTTGAAATTCTTAAAGCTTGAGAGAGCAAGGAACATTCGGATGGCCTCAAGTCTAGCAACCGGAGCAAAAGTTTCTTCAAAACCTATCCCTTCTTGTTGAGTATATCCTTTACAAACAAGTCTAGCTTTGTTTCTAATGACTTCCCCATTCTCATTCAACTTGTTCTTGAAGATCCATTTTGTCCATATGACATTCTTATCTTTTGGTCTAGGAACCAACTCCAAACTGTTGTTCTTTTCAATCTGCTCAAGTTCTTCATCCATTGCCTTGACCCAGCCTTCATCTTTGCATGACTCTTTTACATTTTGTGGCTCAGTAGAGGAGAGCAATGCCAAATAGCTTGAGGCTTCTACAATTGTTCTTCTAGTTTGTACACCTGCTTCTTTCTGCCCCAAAATCAGAGATTCTGGATGATTCTTCTGAACGTACCTAGATGGAGTCCTTTCTTCTATCCTTATCTATTCCTCTGGTGCCTCTTGAGGTTCTTCTTCATCATCTGTCTGATTTGGAGCGTAGTCTTCATCCTCTTCGATATCTTCATGATTTACTTACCTAGGGATGTATCCTTTTTCATCAACCACTACATCAATGTTATCGACAATTATTCCAAGTCTTTTATTATAACACTTATATGCTTTGCTGTAGGGAGAATAACCAAGGAGAATGCCTTCATCTACTCTGGGTTCAAGTTTGCCAAGCTGTTCATCAGTATCCTTAATATAGCATTTGCTCCCAAAAATTTTGAAATGCTTTACCAAAGGAGTCTCACCATACCAGAGCTCATGCGGAGTTTGAGTGTTGTTTACTCGGACATTTGTTTTGTTGAGAATTACAACCGCAGCATATGCAGCTTCACCCCAGAAGGTTGCGGGAGTTCTAGACTCATCAAGCATAGCACGAGGCATTTGTTGGACTATTCTGTTCATCCTTTCCACCACTCCATTTTGTTGGGGACTCCTAGCTGTAGAGAATTCCCTTCTTATTCCATGTTCCTCACAGAAATTGAAAAATTCATTTGAGGTAAACTCCCCACCTCTGTCAGACCTAAGGCACTTGATTTTGTAATCTGATTCATTTTCAACCAAGGCTTTGAAGGATTGGAACTTTTCGAATGCTTCGTCCTTGTGCTTCATAAGTCCTAACCAAACCATCCTGGAGAAGTCATCGATGAATAATATAAAGTATTCTTCTCCTCGAGGTGACCTTGTCCTAAATGGACCACATACATCTGTATGGACTAGCTCAAGAGGCCTGCTGGCAGATCCTTCCTTCTCAGGGACGTTAGTTCTGGTTTGCTTCCCAAACTGACATGATTTTCATATGGTGTTGTCTAGAATTTTGATGTCTGGAAGACCACGAACTACTTTGTATTTGCATGCTTTCCTTATTTGTGAAAAGCTTAGATGCCCCAACCTCCGGTGCCATAACCAGTGTTCATCATTTTTGCTCAAATAACATTGATGTTCTCCTTCTTCAAATATGTATAGATTATTTGGAGTTCTTCTGCCTTTGAGTACTGTTCTTCCTGTATCAATATCACGAACACTACACCCATCTGATCGAAATATTACCTCGGTTCCATTATCGCACATATGACTGACACTCAATAGATTATGCTTCAAGCCATCAACATACAAGACATTTCCAGCTTTGACTTTTTCTTTCAACTGAGCAATGCCTTTTCCTTTTATGGTTGCAGGGGTATCATTTCCAAAAGAAACTTTCTTTCCCTTTTCTAAAGCAGTATATGATTCAAGTTTTTCTTTATCACTTGTCATACGCTTCGAACATCCGCTGTCGATGTACCATTGATTTTCCTATCCTTCTGCATATAAAGCTATCCCACATCTTTCTGGTTGCGGTTCCTTCATTCTCCATGTTTTGGCACTTGAGGTTTGTTCCTTCTAAGTTGTCTTCCAAAACCTACTCCTACATTCAGAATCTTCATGACCAAAATTATTACAAATGGAACATTCGATTTCACTTTCAAGGGTTGAAAAGTTATTATAGGTTCTCTTCGTGATTGGAGACATACTTCTTTGTTTTTGAGCTTCTCTAGTCATGATTGTCTTATAGGCAACACATTGAGCTGCTTTGTGACCAAAGTTATGGCAAGAGAAACATTGGCCATTGAATAAATTCTTGTGACTATCATCCAACCGATTGTAGTATCTACTGACATCCATTCTTGAAGAAAATTGGGAAGATTTTACCTGTGGCTGGTTGTAGCTTCTGTTTGTCCATAAGGTAGCATGCCCCCAATTTTCTTGATAGTCTTTGTTAGTTCTTGAGGAAGACTGTCCCTAATTTACCTGATGATTCCTATTAGGTCTTTGCTCACTTCTTCTTGCTGCATCAAGATAACTTTTGGAGGTGGAAGCTTGAGATGCTTCTCCATTATATCCCAGACCTGTCTTGATTAGAGGGGAATACTGCACATTGATAATCTCATCTAGAGTTTCAGATCCTTTAACAAATTTAAGATTAAGGGCCTTTGTTTTTTCAATTTCTTTTCTAAGGCCAACAATTTCACATTCTAACTTCTCAAGAAATTTCTCTTTTTCATCAAGTTGAAATTGCAGAGTATCAATGATCACATTCTTTTCTTCTAAACATGTTTTGAGTCTAGAAATCTCTTCATAAAAGCCATCCACATCTATAGCATCCATGTAATCATCATCTTCAAAGGCCATTAAAAGTTTATAGTGATTACCTCGTTCATCTTCATCGCTATTTGATAGTCCATCACTATCTTCATGAATGTAATAGCTTTTCTTGTTTTCATTTTGTTTCTTGTTCCATCTAATAGGTTCCTTCCCCTTATCCTTGTGAGGACATTTGGCAGCATAGTGACCTACTCTTCCACAAGAAAAGCACTTGAGAGGTAACTTACCTCGGAATCGTCCAGCACCCCGTTGAAGATTTTTGACAAAATTGGATTCTTCTTCTTCATATGATATTTGTCCTGACTCGTAGTAGTCTCCTTTGCCAGAAGCCTTGAAGGCAGCTTCTCTCCTATCTGATGGTCCTCCTTTCCTTATTTCATAAGCAGTTAGATTTCCATGCAGCTGTGACATTTTAAGGTTTTGAAGATTCTCCTTTCCTTCTATTGCAGAAACTCTAGATTCAAACCTAGGGGACAAAGATCTTAGAACTTTTTCAGCCACAATAGCCTCTTTTACTTCTTCACCCAAATTTTTCATACAATTAACAATCTCATCTACACGAAGAAAATAGTTAGCCACACTTTCATCATTGTACATTCTGAGATTTTCATACTGAATTCTGAGGGTTTGAAGTTTTTCTCTTTTACCTGATCATCTCCTTCATAGCTTAGAACAATCTTGTCCCATATTTCCTTTGCAGATTTATACTGCATAACTTTGACAAATTCTGATTGCGATAAACATCCTAATAGAGTATTGACCGCCTTTGCATTTGTTTCATATTTCTTCTTCTCAGCCGGATCTTTGGGAGTTGCTGATGGAAAAGTATACCCTGTATCTATGATATCCCAGACTTCTATACCCAGAGACTGAAGATAGGCAGTAACTCTTACCTTCCAATATACGAAGTTTGTCCCATCAAAAACTAGTGGCCTGATTGATGCTTCCCTCTCGTAGTTTCTCATGATGAAAGATCTTCCTTCAAGTGATCAAGCTTCTTCAGAAGGACCTACTTTGATACCAATTGCTGGAAATAATACTGAGAGGAGGTGAATCAGTATTATCAAATTATTTTCAATATGTCTTCTTCATTTATACTTAATTTAATATTGTATGTCAGTACCATATAATGATGAGCAAGAATCAAGAAAAATAGATAGTCACACCAAAGAACACCAGATATAAGGTGGAAACCCAATGTGGGTGAAAACCACCTGCTGCAATATGTCTCTATCTTCTTTCAATTAGAAACTTATTTTACAATGATTTTGTACTGGTGCAGTCCTTTACCAGTATGCATGCTGCAACCTGCAGAGAGCTACAACTCTCTCTCATCTTCTAGTCTCTCCTGGAAGGGAGCTACAACCCCCTTAGCTCTTTTACTTCTTTAAGGACCACATTTCATAAATTTTTAGACTGGATCCAAGAAGATCAAATAATCATCAAGTACATGAAAATCACCCAATCTCCTTATACAATAAACAAATGAAACACCCAACTCCTCAAAATCCTGTAAACAGAAAAGAATACCAGAAATATAAACCCAGAATTCTGCAACAATAGATAAAGGATAGTCAACAAAAGTTTCAAGATAAGACTGCAACTTCACCAACAGGGGCTTGCATATATCCGCAGCTCTTCTAAGTCTGAACTGCATAGATCCGCACTGGTCGTTCTTTTGCTCTGCGTACTTTTCTTCAGATCCGCACCTTTACTTTCTGACTTACAATGTACATCCGCACTGTGCCTTCTTCTTTCCTGCGTACCTCGGACTCCACCTTTTTCTGTGCTGCGTGCGTCCCGCACTGTTCCTTCTTCTTTTCTGCATACCCCGCATTGCGCCTTTGGTTGCGCTACGTACCCCCACACTAAGCCTTTTACTGTGCTGCGTACCCCCGTACTGCGCCTTCAGATCACTTGCAGACTTCTGATTAGGGCCAAATTTACAGTTCTTCAATGTGCCACAGTCAGTCAGATCCACAAATCTGCTCTTGCGCTCGAGAGATCACGACTCATCAATAGATTCGTCTTAAGTTTGATTTAGATCTAGCTTTTTAAAATCATTCACCCAAAATTTCAGATCTTAAGATATTCAAATTTTACAAGTGTGTGGCCAAGAGATCTCCTTTCCTTTTTATAGGCAAGCCTTTCACAATACCATGGTCCAAAACCATAATAACACAATACCATGAACCCAATACCTTGGATCAATATTTGTAGATGCAATACCACGGACAAAAACCATAGGATCAAAAACTGTTGGACTAATACCATGAACCATTCATGAAGATTCCCACGTGCATGCACTTTTATGCATTGGAGAGAGTGAAACTAGGGTCCGCACCTTTTGAACGGAGCACCTGTGAGCATGTTCGCACCCCTTGGACGACGTACCTGCGGGTCCGCAGCTTCTTCTAGGATTACCTGCGGGTATCTTAATTTCCATGATTTTGAGTGCCTAAACTGAGATCTGCCACATGAGAGAGTTGCCATCAAGTACAACACCTGTACCATAGAGCCAAACCAGAAACATAATGCCAACATCTTCTTGTTGATCAATTGGTTGGAAACAATCCAATTTTGTAATAGAATCATGTTGTAATTATCTCTATTTTAATTGCTCTCTAATCTCTCTCTATTTAAATGAAAACAGAGATCAGAGATGGGGATGACTTTGGGGAGGGATTCGAATGATGGAATTGAGGATGAATTAGAGATTCAGAATTGAGGATGGCAGAGAGAATGGATAATGGTTAAGAGATGGAGAGATTTCTTGGTGTAATCCACTGTAACTCTACTTTGATATTTTAATATAAATCTGGTTTCCATTCCATCTTTGATCCTGAAGTAACCCAACAGCATCCACTAGCGGCTAAGGGCCCAACCTTTGGTGGATTGTGTTGTTGCTGTATATTATCTCTTTGGTTTATGCGTGGTTTTCATTATCAACTTTATTTGGTAATCTGGTATGTTCTATTATTTTACATCATGGTTCTGTTATATCTGATTTATGTTCAATTGAGTAATATTGTTCTCTATGACAGGAATACCGTATTGATTCATCTTGACTTGGTAACGCATTGTTGTTCTTTTAATCATTGATATAACATTGCTAGTCCTTACAGAATGTATTGTTGCTCAATTACAGCGTATCCGTGTTGTAACACTCTTTAATTGGTATTACTAAATTCATCTTAGAGACTATATTTCCTTGCGATTGCTAAATCTATGAACGTTGCTGTTCCATTCCAAAATACAGTTGTGTTCTTTATAACTAAGATTGATAATTGGATTACCAAGATTAGATTACTATTAAGGTGTGTCGTGTGTTAATTCATTGTATATTTATATTTGACTCTCCAATGTTGTCTCATATTCTATCATTAATCAATGTTGTTCTGTTTCCGTGTGCTGTCCAATTTATTCTTAGAGTAAAGATTGCTATTAATTTAGCTTTGTTGTTGTTCATTTCCATTAATTAGAGTTTGTTGTTCAGATTCCTTTAATTACAGTTTGCTGCCCATTTACCTTGTTATTCATTTATGTTGATTAATTGCAATAGTTTTCTTTTAACGAGTTATTCTAGTTTACTTTCAATAGCAGTTGTAGTTCAATTTCGATTTCCTTTTAATTGCTTTAAAGCAGGACTACCAACTGTAGAGAACATTGGTTATTGCTTCCTCGTTCCTAGATTGATTGTCTTGTTTCGGTTTGAATTGCATCAATATCCAGAGGAATGAGTTATTACTACTGTATCCTCGATTGATGGTTGTTTGAGTGAATGATTTAGTTTAGAACATTTCAGTTTCTTGTTCGATGTTCCATTTTAGGTTTGCTGTTCTATTTTTTAATTGTTGTTCCATTTCTAATCTGCCGTTCCATTTTATGTTATTTGCATTATTGATTTCTTTGGTTTGCAGAACGATCTGAAACTGTAGTGGGCATTGGCATTTGCTATCTAGTCCCTAGATTGATGATCTGTTCCTTGATTACTTTTGGTTACATCAGTTTCTAAAGGGATGATTTATTGTTACTGGACCCTTGACTGATACATTGCTTATTTTTCCGAATGAATGATTTAGGCTTCAAGGTATTTTGCTATAGTTAGATTTCTTTCCAAGAATTCATTTACTTTTGTATTTTAAGCACTATACTGCAAAACATTACTCTCGAGTAAATAGCCGCCTCAGACTGAGTACACTCTTGAAATAAAAAGTCGTCCCTGGGTTGACAATTAATGTGAGGTAATTAAGAGTTAAAAAGACACCTTTTTATCCCTCGACATCAGCTTCTTGATTATGTTGACCAATGATTTGTTCGAAGACTCTGCCAATCCATTGCCTTGCGGATGACAGGCAGTTGAGTGACCCAAGATGATGTGATATTTATGACAAAACTCTACCATCCTTTTTATTTGAAAGTTGTTGCGTTATCAGTGATTAGATTATTCGAGCAACCAAAGCGAGACAAGATGTTATTTTCAAGGAATGAAATGATTATCGCATCAGTAGCTTGTTTGGTGGGATTTGCCTTGATCCATTTCGTGAAATAATATGTTACTGTGAGGATCCATATATGCTGACCAAAAGAAGCAGGATGAATTTCACCAACAAAATCCAATCCCCATTGCTGGAAAGGGGCACTCACCTCTCTAGGCTTAAGTGGTAAAGACTGTAACTTTTGCTCTCCTTCGAAAATCTAACACTTATGATAGCGCTTGACCATCTCATATACATCAGCAAACAATGTCGGCCAATAGTACCCCGCTCTCAGAATTTTATTTGATATTGATTTCCAAAAAAGGTGACCACCACAGTCTCCTTGGTGGCAGTCCTCCATGACCTTCTTTGCTTCCTTTTCCACCAAACAATTTAACCAAACGCCACCGGGATATTTCCAATATAGTGCAGAATTTAGAATGCAAAACTTGGCAGCTTTCAACTTGAGTGTTCTTGCTTTGTTTCTCATCATGTCGAGTGGTGGTGACAAATTTTTAAGTACATATATGATATCTGAATACCACGAAGAAAGAACAAACATTTCAGATACCTGAATTGACGGTCCTTCCTCATTCTCATCAGACATAGTAGTGATCAGATTTATGTCCAAGGCATGTAAGTTTGATTCGGCCATTAACTTCGCCAATCCCTGTCCTTTAATCAGCTTTGTGGGCTTTATTTCCACATCATATTCCAGCAAGACTACAATCAACTTGCCTCGTCTTCCTTCCGGATCGGTTTGCACTAAAGCATCTTTGACAACAGTGTTAGGAACATATGCCAAAATATGAGAATGTAGAATATATAGCCGAAAATATTTCAATGCCTTCACAAGTGAAATGGCTTGCTTCTCAATGATGTTGTATTTTAAGGCTGCATCTCTTATAGCTCTGCTGAAAAATGCAATGGGTCTTTCGTGATCATCTCTTTTCTGCAATAACACCGTTGCCATAGTATGCTCCAAAGCAAATGAAAACAATATGAAATCCTGAGTGTAGTCTGGGCTGACTAGAACTGGAGCTGAAGAAAGAGCTAATTTGACCAAATTGAAAGATTTTACAGCCTCCTTCGTCCATTTCACTTGGCTGTCCTTCTTAAGCATGTTTGTCATATCGCTTAGGTGTTTAGTAAGATTGGGTACAAAGCAGCGTAGAAAATTCATTTTACCATTGAACGATTGTATCTCTTTTTTATTCTGAGGCAGATCGATTTGCTGAATTTCTTGCACATGTGCTGGGTCAATATGAATGCCATCTTTTGAGATAATGTGCCTGAGTAGTTTACCTTCCTCCATGGCGAACAAGATCTTTTTCGGATTCAGTGACAAGCCATATTTTCTGCACTTTTGGAAGACAGTTTTTAGATGGTATATGTGCTCTTCATCAGATTTGGAAAACACCGTCAAATCATCTAGGTACACAACCAAAAAGACATCCTTCTCATTTGCAAAAGCCAAGTCCATTGCACACTGAAATGTGGAACCCGCAATCTTCAAACCGAAAGGCATTTTAGCGTAATGAAAGGTTCCCCATGGAGTGGTGAACGTTGTCTTGTTTCAGTCATCTTCATGGACAAAACTTGGTTATATCTGGAATAACCATCAAGTAGTGACATACGAGATGCTCCCACTACTTGCTGAAGTATATGGTTCATTTTGGGCAGTGGATAGTTGTCTTTCATTGAAACTTTATTGAGATTTCTAAAATCAATGCATAAGCAAATCTCACCTGTCTTCTTTCGTACGGGCACCAAGTTAGAGATCCAATCCAAAAATCTGATGGGCACAATGATCCCTGATTTGTACAACCTGTTTATCTCCTTTTCAATAGATGGCAGCAACTTTGGATTTAGCCTTCTCAACTTCTATCTGAATGGTTTTTGATTAGACTTTATGGGTATAGTGTGTTGAATTATATTGGTATCATATGTCTTTAATTCGGAATAATCCCAAGCAAACACATCTGGGAATGAAGCCAGCAAACGGATATATTTGTCCTTGATATTTGGTGGCAATGCTTTAGACAATTTTACCAATTTAGGATTAGCAGTTGTTCCAATATTGACCTCTTCCACACCCTTCTTTGTTGGATGCAATGTTGGCTTGCGGGCTACATCATCTTGATCAAAGAGTTCCTCTAAAGGTATCAAGCCTTTAGGAATAACATTATTCTTCAGCTGCAACACGTCCATTTCATTGATCTGCATCTCATCTGTACCATTTCCTTTACCATCATCATTCTCTTCATCGATTGAGGTCTCTTTGAACTTGCCTTTGTTTTGTAGAAAATCATCAATCTCCTCATCATATTGGAACACTTGCCAATATCTCTGATTGTCTAGAACGGTTGGATAATGCTTGACATGGATTTCAAATTTATTACTAGAGTTCATTGGGATCTTCAAGATACTTGCTGCCTTGGCAAGAGCATCAACAATACTATTTTGTATATGAGGGACACATGTCAAGGTGTATTCTAAAAATAATTTTAGAATGTCTAGAACTACATTACGGTAAGCCCACATCCTAGGATGCTTTGCTTGATATTCGCCTCTGACCTGCTTGATAACCAATTTGGAGATGCCATATACTGAAATCCTCTTAACATTCAGCTTTCTTAGAATCTTGAGGCCAGCAATCAGAGCTTCATACTTAGCTTCATTATTTGAACACTCAAAAGATAGCTTGTAAGAGCATACCCGCACGTTACTAGGCACTTTGTTCGGGGTGGAGAAAGGACTGCATACCCAAATTCCAATTCTAGTGCCATCATTTCCCACTGCTCCATCGAAATCCATGGCCTACAATGCTTCTTCCTCCTCTTGCAAGTGTTGAAAATCTATTTGTTGTGCCTTGTCTACTTGTTGTCCATTACTTTCAACTGATTTCCCAACGATGTTCTGTTGTTCTTGTTCTTCTTTCTTTAAAATTCCTCTGAAATTTTCTGTTATTTCTAGAATATCATCTGCTTCTACTAACTGACTACCTATATCATTGAAACTATCATAATACAAAACAAAAGACTCTAAATCTATATGTACATAGTTAATCGGATGATTTATTGGTTTCTCATTTATTGTGATCATGTATTTCATTTTTTGTTCCCGATACAATTTCCTCATTTGGCCAAACACCGTAATTGTTGCATAGGAGAAATCTAGCTGTAGTGTCCCTTTCAATTTAGCTACCCAAGACCTGGAAAGAGGCATGCCAAACCTGGGAGGAATATTTGCTACAACAACATCCATCAAAACATTCTTCATTGGGAGTTGATCCAGACTCACAACCAAGTCTTTGATGAGTCCTATACATCTTACTCTGCTGGAATCAAATGAATAGAGATCTTGGTATTGCCGAGTTATGTCCAGAACAAGCTTATCCATGATAGCCTTGGGCATGAGATTGTGAGAAGCTCCGGAATTGAACATGGCATTATGTAACACAAAATCATGCAATCTTAAACTAATATAAAAAGGTGGCACATCACTATCAGGAGACTCACCATTCGATGCTGGCCCAAAAATCATTTCAGGTTGATCATCTTCGACATTCACCATGTCAGACATTGGGTCCAAATTCAACATTTTAGATACTTGCCATCCATAACTGTTGTTCCTCATTATTTCAGTCAAGGGAATGGATACTTTCAATTTAGAAATCTCATTCTCTAAATTAAAAGCGGGAATCTTTTCTACCTCTTTAACTGGGATTTCTTTCCTTTCTTTGTCTTTCGATGCAACTTGCTGATGTGATTGTTCTGCTGGTGGTGATTTGCTGCTATCCAGATCAACCACCTCTTTTCCTTTCCTTTGTGCAACTGATGAATCATGCTTTGATGCTTCAACATCCTTCCTTTTCTGAATTGGTTTGACCAGAACATCTCTGTTTCTAAGTGAATATCGCTGCTGTTGGGTAGACAAAGAATTCATATAGCCTCTTTGGTACTCATCTGATTCTTCCTCCAAGACGGTATCACTTTCTAGAATGAAATCTACATCTTTGTGTAGAGCCAAACTTTCTGCATACTCCTCATCGTCAGTGAGAGAAATAGGCAAATCATCCAGAGTAAAGAGGTGATTTTATTCACCTATTATATTCCCATCCTCATCTGATTCTAGTCCATGCACAAAATTTTGCTGCAAAGGTGTCTGTACTAGTTGTTGTGCTGTCTGCTCTTGCGCTTGTTGATCTCTCTATCTTATTCTATATTGTGGTTGTTGCTGGCCACGGAAGTTAGGATTTCTAACTTGTGGCTCAGGTTTGTCAAGTTTCACCTTTTCAAGCATCTGCTCTACCTTCCGAAGTAGTTGATCTACCGAGGAAGACTCTTCTTTTGCGGTGACCTTCTTCTCTGCTTTGGCTCTAGCCCTCTTGGTAGAAAATTTGCTTCAACGCTGACCGCTATCTTTTGCATGTCTTCCATTGTGGCTAGTTCTCTTTCTCTTAATTGATAAGCCATGTCAGTATCAAAACCATCCGGGAACTTCCCCATGGCTAGTCCCACAGGTGGCCTTAGATGATCTGGAATTTCGTTATAAACTGAATTGAATCTAATGCAATAGTCTTGGACCGACTCACCAGCGTTTCTTTTGATTTGCTCATATTCGGCCAGAATTTGAAGAGGATTCTTTTTCACTTCCCAGTGGTTTAAAAATTGTCTTTTTAGGTCAGCCAAGGTAGCAATACGTGCCACCGGAAAACCTCTAAACCATTTCCTCACTTCACCTCCAAATGTCTGTACAAAAAGTCTCATTGCTACATTCTCCGCATCGATCTCATGAAGTTCATAGAAGTCTGCCATTCTATCCACATGTTGTTAGGCAGTAATGCCATTAGGAGTGCCATCCAAAAATGGGATTTTGCTTTGATAATCTGTGGGCATATCATCTAAAACTTGAGGTAGAATAAAGGGTGCAAAACGGGCAGCCATCACTCTTGGTGGATTGGGCCTCGGAGGTGTTGGAGGAGTGTGCATAGTTTGTAAGGGACTAGCAATTGGAGTTTGAAGCTGAGCTATAATGTAGTTATCAATTGACCGATTAGCCCTTTCCGTCTCTAAGTCTACAAGAAACTGTGGATTGTGGACTGTAGAGTCAACCGCCTTTTCGGATTTGGTTTCGAACAACGATAATTCAAACTGCTCATCAAACTCTAGCTCTTCAATATAATCAAAAATGTCCGGGCATGAATGGGATTTGAACACGGGAGATATAGAGCTTTCTTGATGACGAATTCTTGAGATCAAATTGGGATTTTCGTAGATGTGCAGAGGATCTGGATCTGGATTAGCTCTGGTATATCTTCTAGAAGCCAGCGTGCTATTGAGAAAAATCAAATGACACAACCAACTTTACTCAACGTATCAAATCTTAAACTTATCATCCAAAAGCTTAGAATTATCAAGAAGTAAATAGATTGATTTCATTCCCCAGTGGAGTCACCACTATGTTAGCACCTAAATCTGCCTTAGGCTGAAGGAAGGCAAAATTTAGGGTAACCACAAACCACGCTCAGTCTGGTAGCTAGCCGTAGCAGAACAGGAGAGGGCTCTCTCCAAGTCACTCTCAGTGAATAAGTAAACGAAATGGTCTGATATGACTTACAGTGAAATATTGATCTTAGGCTAGTAAGTGAATATGGATACAAGAAGCGATTTTTATGAATGACTGTGTTTCTGGGATGGTATGAGACCAACGGACAACAATGAGCAGAGGATGAAACACAAAGGCACAGATTACTTCGTGAGGCAAGACAGGTGGAAAGTCTAGCAATTTAGTTTGAAATAATGTGGAATGTAAAGATTGCTTAGGAGGGTGAAAAGGGCATGAACAAAATGAATCCTTTTCAACAGAAGAAGAACACTGAACATGAAATTTTCTCACAGGCAGAGCAATAAAAATGAATTCTACCTTATCTAACTTAGAAAATTTCACTGGAAATGAATTTGAAATGAATTGTGAAACATAACGAAATACATATGAAACATAAGAGACACATTTGCTACACTCACAACCACATGAATCTCATGAAACAGAGCTGCTGCCTTTCATTAATCCTCTGTCAAAATATACAAAGAAGAAATAGAGTTTCTTTCCCATAGTCTCCCAGAAATTACAATCAACCAACCCTTTGCAAATAGTTTGTATACAATATATAGAATGTGCCATGAGGAGATAGAATGACCAAGGGTTGGGGATTTTCTCGAATCATTACAAAATGGAGATGGAAAGCCAACCATTAGCTATAGGTGCAGCGTTACAAACATGACAAATGGCTTGGGTGACTGTTTGCCATCCTTTGCCACTTGGATAGAAGCCAATATGGAGTGAAAATGCTTTAAAATTTTCCTTATGTGCCGAAAAAGTGAAGTGTAGATGATTGGACCCACTTGTGGAAAGTCGCGAATTGAAATTTCGCGAAACGGAGGTGATTTTGGCCTTTTTCCCTATATGCGCCGTGCCAAATTCTATATGCGTCATGCCACTTTGGAGGCCGTTTTTAGGCACCTGGAGGAATACAAAATGTCCTGAAGTGTACTTGTTGGAAAGCCTGGCCTGTTTACTTTCCAACCCAAGTGGAATTTCTGAATTTGGTGCCAATTTGCCCCTCCAAATCTTCATTCTCCCAAGACTGCTTCCTGTGTGTCAAAATAAGGGCAGAGAGGTCATTTTTTGGGTGGTTTTGGCCTCCTAGATACTCAAATCATGCCCAAATTTCTTTTCCAAGCACCAGTAGTCGTGATTTTACATGCTGAATCCAAAAATGCAAGCCATTTACAATTTGGAGCTCCCAATCCTAAGCGTCGCTCCAGTGGCGCGACGCACAAGGAGAAAGAACCTGTGTTGTGACCAAAAAATTTCCATGTGACCAAAATTGCCCCAAATTTCTTGAAATTTGGGCTGTAGGTTCTCTAAGAGGCACTATGCTAGGCCACAGAGGCTTCAGCCATGATTCAAAGCTGATCTTGCTCTTTTTGCCTCTTTTGTCTCTTGGTTGCTCTGCTCAATTTTGCCTTCAAGCTCCCTATACAAGCCTTTGCACTCATGTTCCGTGCCCTATAATGATAAACCATCCTCCTCAGTATGGTTTTGTCTCAGTCAGCCTTCTCCAGTAGTATCTCAAGGTGGATGTTGATCCGCTCGAGCCAAGACTCACGATCATTGTTAATCTCTTGCTCTAAGGTGGTGAGCTCGATCCTCCTTTGTTGGGTAGCTTGTCGATTCTCACGGATGCTTTGCAGCTCCATGATCTCATGCTGGTCCTCAAGTTACTTGTTCCTCTGCTCCAAATACCTGATGATCCATTTGGCCCTCTCCAAATTGAGTGACAAGTCTTGGATCTCCGTGTTCTGCTCCTGGATGGTCATCTTAAGTCTGGCACTCTCCACATCTACATCATCATCTTGAATGAGGATGAATTTGGCCTCCTATTCACCTGATGGGCCCTCGTCATGCATGGGCCTCTTGCTCTTGTCATGTACCTGTGTTGTTGATGCCAGAAGCAAGGCCCCTTCCACCCCGGGTGGAGATAACACTCGCTTTGCTGCTGCAAACAAGTGCCTACTACCTCTCTGATATTTAACGAATACTAGCATAGTAGTGGTCTCATGGCACTCATACTGATGAGAAGGAACACCTATCTCATGCTCTGCCCCTGATAGTACCTGTGAAGTGATGAAGAGGTCATGGGAGATGAAGTCCTCCCAAGCAATGCCCTGCAATCCCAACTGATGATCTACCAAAATTCAGATAAGAGCAAAGTGATAAACGCTATTAAGTTGTTACTGAGGGGTCTTATGCTGCATGAAGGTGTCCATCCTCTCTATGTTCCTACAAATGAAGAATGGGAGGTTCATCATCCTCACCCTAGTAAAGTGCATGAGCAACCTGATGTGATAGGCATATAGTCGAGAGAACCTCCCCTCACAGCTAAAGTACTTCATGATCAATTTCATGAGAAGAGCATACTCATCTTTCAAGTATTTTAATGGAAATACTCTTGTGATCTTCCTCAAGAATCTGGCCTTAATGTAAGGCTCATAGTGTTGCCTATCCATCTTCTTTTTCTTATGTTACTGTTCCCCAACATTTGGTATGTCTGTTGCCACTGAGATAGTTTCGGGTGTAAATGTGAAGGTGACCCTGGCCAAGATAGATTGACCTCCATGTAGGTGAAGCACAAAAAGAAGGGCCAACTCATGATGAACTCTAATATTAGCCACCCTTTGACAAAATTCAAAACATGATAGGTGCTGGAAGCATGACATGCCAAGAGGGCATGCTTGCAATTTAGTGAGGGTAGTTGGCTCATCCCTAACATGTTTGCCACTCTTGTGATGTCTCCTGGGAGCCTGTTCTTTTGTGGATGAGTCACTTTGTGTCTCCATCTCATACTCTGATGAATGCTCTGATGCCATGACTGTTGTGTGTAACTCTACTTGGGCTACCCTTTGATGATGGTGTGAAGTTGGGTGCCTTTGTGATATCTGCCACCAAGGGGAAGAATGAAAAAAAAAGGAGTATTAGGAGGGGAGTAATATGATGGGAATAGGGGTTATGGGGAGAAGTTTGTTTAGGGATATGTAGGGGTTTGGGTATTTGATAGGGTAGGGTTTTGGGGTGTTATGTTGACCAAAGAGTGGAGGGATAGGGGATAGGGTTTGGTAGTGTTTTAGGGTAGGGTTAATAGGAAAAATAAGAAACGGAGGATAGGGAAAAATGGCAAGCAAGGGAAAAATGAGGGGTGAAAATGGAACCTTGGCCTCAATACCACAATTATGCAACCCTAGCAACAATGGCTTTTGGTGTTTTCTTGTGGTTGGTTTTATGAGTTTTGTTGCAATTTAAACATAACCATAAACCACCATATCATTCATAAACTTTGATGAGCAAGCCGTGATATAGAGCCTACCTTTCAATTTGATGGGCTTCACAAGCAATTTGAGGTGATTTGGCATGGTTTCGGCCCTTTGTGGATGTGCGTCACGACCTGGGTGTGTGATGCGCCCATTGAAAAAATGCACTGAGGGGTGGCTCTGTGTGTGCTGCGCCTTCTGTGTGCGTCGCGCCCCTGTGTGTGTGCACCGCGCCCTGGAAACTGCCTCCAACTTACTCTAAACGCGTGCTTTGCACTCTCCAACACTTTGCACTCTTTCTCTATGAGCTTGATTAGCACAATGACTTTGATTTTGGTGGAAACTTGTATATAAAGACTTGGAAGTCATGGGTTTAATTTTTTCCTCTTCAAAAACCCATTTTTCTAATGTTATGTGTTGACACTTTTTCACTGACTTAAAGCAACACTAAATTTCACTTTTCCTTTGAAATTTTAGCTCAAATGATGAAATTTTCGGCACTCTTTGCAGGGATTTCATGACAGGGCATTTGGCCATGGAAACCATGACTGCACCTGAAGAAATCAACTGACGACCTTTTTGAAAATTTTATCACCAATGACATTGTTTGACTTTTTTTCAAAACAAAGTTTTGAAGAAGAGTCGAAGTCTATCAACATGACGATGAAACTCTCTGAATCATAACTCTGTAAGGGCCTCACTCTAGCCTGCATGGCTTTACTGGACATGATTGAAGACCAAATTGATGAATCCCTAGACCTAATGATCAAAAATGACTTTGTCCTTTAAAGGACAATACCTTGACTGTCATGGACTTTAGTGATCATTGACAAAAGACCTGAGCCAGCAGGAGCCAGACATGAGGGGAAGTGACTAGCATGACCTTTTCCGTCAGATTATGGCATGGCCCTAGCGGAATGCAGTTGAGTGAATGGAGCAGGACTCCTAAAAATGAAATGCATAAAGAGTTTTGATCTCTGACGGAGGACTGACAAGACCGACTCTAACACACTATATACATCCACTCTTCCCATAAGAATATAACCATACCATCAACAAATGGTGATCATACACAATATGCATACAAGAGTTTGGAATCCATTATCCTAAACACACTCAACATGTCCATAGCATGCTACATATAGACCTAGCAAGAGGCAACATTCCACCTTTGCATCCATAATCAATAGCTCCCCGTCATCACATGATGGATGGAAGTATCCCATTCTTGGGTGCATGATGGCCCCATTAGCCACTTTCTAACTTGGTTATTATTGACTCTCAACCTAGGATCCCATCATCTAGTTAAGGATGATTATCCTCTCATTTCTTGGGTAGTCTTTCCTACCAACCTATTTGGTGAGCTTTCATTTTTACTTATTCTCAACCTAGACCCCACCAATATAGGTATGGTTAATTGTCCTCTCATTCTTTGGATATTTTGTCCTACTGACCTTTTTGGTTAGCCATCTACACTTCTCATATAGTATCTAATTGATACCATACACTAAAACATTCTCCTCTCTATGATGCCACACTTACCACTTGACCCCCCCTGTTTGACTTGTAGGAAAGGATGATTTTATACCTCCTCTAGCAGTTCATTTTTATATTCTTTTCTGAAATTGATTCTTCAGCAAGAACCATTCTTCTAAGAAGCATCAAGGCATATCACTATGGCCCCTTTGGCTCTTTTTACACCATTGCATCACTTTTTCCATATTTGATACTTCATCTAGAAGCCATTTATTCCATGAATCATCACATGTTCCATCATCTTAAATAAGATATATTCATATTTGTTGATTTTACTCTCGCATCACCTTATCTTTGCACTCGTCAACTTATATGTCAAACTTTTTCATGAGTAACCACTGTTTACTCATGTTTTTAAGGTCTCCTTTGGACCCATTCCCTATGAAATTTTTCACATCAATAACCCCATTCCGTTCATTGCATTTTTCTCATTCATGGGATATTACCTTAGGTATCCCGACACTTTGATAGGTGGATTATTTATTGTATCGGTTAATGCACAGGTGGTGGAGAGAAAACCATCTCAAGTTTCCTAGAACCTAAGGCATATGGGATCAATAGACCTGCAACTGTTCGAGAAAGATACACGTAAACATAGCATTGGTAATTTAAGAATTGAAAAATTGATGGTGAGGAGCTTCCTCCTTGTCCTTAGCACAAATCTATTGGAGTTTTAGCGTGATAGAGAAATTATCCTCGTCCAGCTCTCAGATTAGGACCTACACATAGGAAGGACACGAAGAGATATTCACAACATATGTAATTTCAACAGTTCAATATATCAATGTATAACAACATATTAATATAGCATGCATCAATTATAAACCATCATTCTCACTATTGGATTAATATATAAATAAAGAAAGTATCAATATCATGACATAGACAATACAAGAGAAAAACTATATTATTAGTTCTAAGAAGAATGATTACAACTATGGTTGTTGTGTCAAGTCTTCCCTTAGCTCCTAGATCTTCTCTTTCTCCCCCTCAACAATGTCTCAACAGCATAAAAATTCACAAAATATGATCCATATTTTTGTGGCCTAGCCTATAATATATAGGCAATGGGCTGTTGAGCTTTTGAAAATTTCTCCACAAGTTCCCTTTGGGAAAAAGCTAGATGTTTCCTATGATTTATTGCTCTTTCCTTCTTCATTTTCTTCGATTAGGATAAGAAATTTCCAAATACAAATTGGAGGTGAATCTTTCTAGCTTTTTAGAGTAAATATTGAGGGAAATACGGAGTGTCAGTGAGTTCACTCATGTTTTAGCCTTCAAAAGCTCATGAAATTCCAGTAATGCGGCCCTGTAGGAAAAATAGAGTGATCATCCCTAAGTTAACGTTGTCTTCTAGGTCATGGACAACTTTAGTACACTCTATGATTGTTTCTGAGGTGCATTACCTTGGGAAATAGGCCTATAACTTAGGCTTTCTTTGAGTCCAAGGTGTTATTATCCTCTAAGATGATGAGGTCATTTCCTGTATAACAAAATCCCCCTAAAGTGTCAGGTTATAGAAGAAGATGATGGTTGAAATACTTTATAAAATGTAACTCAAGAGAGAGAGAGTGTCAGAGATTCAAAACTGAGAGAGGCCTAAAATAAACAACATATGTCAAAATACATAAACATGTCCTCAGTTGAGCATTCCCATGCTTAGTAGCAAAATCAAAGTGATTTCAATAGAGCGTATGGCTAACATGTCCACTAAAAGGCACAATGTGGAATATTGTAATAATTTGATCAATTTGATAAGATGTCTCTAAAAACAATAGTCCCAGCTTGGGAGAGGAAACAAGGCTGAGTTATGTAAGCCTCTACCCAAGGTCTTAGTCACCACTTATGAAAATAAAATATGTATACACATGTGAATAAAGGAGTTGAAGTTGAACATGTGAGAGATCATCTCATTACCAAACAATAATGAAAATCATTATCAAACATGAGGATGGTCACCGATAAGGATGATTGTCTCTAAGATGCACAGTATTGTCTATTAGTATGAAAATTCTTAGTAGATGTACCAAAAATGCTTCACTTATATCATTGGTGACTAGTGACCCTAAATAGAAAATGGCTACTTCTATGCTTCAAATCTACAATAAAGTGTGAGAGAATCCTGCAAGAAAAAAATATGATGCAAGCCCAAAACATATAGCAACAGTAAATGAAAGTGAAATAACCCAATGGAGGACTTCAAATGAATAATAATTTTATTAAAACATCTGGTGAGGAAGATTTACAACATGGGTCTGTAGATCCCCCTTCGTGGGATGGGTCCTTTTGATGTGCTTATACTTCAACGATCTGTTTCTCTGTCTCAACTTGCAATGAGCAAAAAAAAAACAAAAATTACTTGAACTCGAGTTGGAGCTCAATTGTGACAAGATGATAGGGGTGATGATGAGAATGATCAAGGTGAATAATGAATGGAAAAACCCTCTATTTATAACAAAGTATTAAGCTAAATTAGGAATTGGAAAATAATAAAATATTAATGACCAAATCAAAATCTATCGTTGAGAATACTTTATTATATTTTTTAGAGGGAAAAGATATCCAAAATTGTCAAATATATTTGTTTAGAAAGTGGTTTAAGTAATTAACAAATAAAAATGATTTATTATTTACTTTGGGAGAATTAAGAAAGAAATAATTATTAAATAGTTGTTTAATAATTATCTCATAGGGAAAATATGAAATAAATAAGGAATAATGAATAGTAGTGATATATCTAAATATTCCAAGGTGATTAAGTCAAAATTAATTAAGAAATAGTTATCAAATAATGATTTAATAATTATTTATAGAAAAAAATAAACAAATAATGCTTTATTCAATTATTTTCATGGGGTTTTTGAGTTTTAATGAGAAATCATTTAGGAAAAATGGTTTACTAAATTATTTCCCATGGTGAAAGTAGATTTACTATGGTAAAATTAATCCTACATAGTGTATTTCGATCAACCTAGGAAGAAATGGCTAGATGATCATATTTTGGGTGATATTTTGGGTATGAGGAGCAAATCATATGACCAAAACACATTGTAGGTTGAATTTTCATGAGACCCTGAAGGGGAATCGGGGAGAGAGAGAGAGAGAGAGAGTTGAAGCAAGGCAAGAAAGGACTAAAAATGGAGGGGGTGAGACCTACTAAGATATAAGTCTCCTTTTATTTTGGAGTACATGATATCAAATGATACAGGGGAGGCATACCCATACCTACCGAGATAATTGAGTAGAAATAATAATGGTGTGTCGAGCAAAGTGCAACTGGGCTACAAAGTACATGATACATGATGCATAACATGGTGGAATCAATGGGCCAAAAAGTGACAAATGATACGATGAGAACCATATACATAATGTACCTAGAAAACAGAGGTTGGGACTAAATAAAAAAATGTTTTTTGATCTGAGTATATGATACATAATGCCCCTAGAGTTGACATGGTGATGGGGGATCAAAATGAAAGAAGCCCTACTGAATAGGAAATGGATTTGAAGATCTGAATGGATCATACGAAGGATACGTACCATGCTATGAGTGTTGCGATCGATGGAAATTGAGCTAGAAAAATATAGAGAACTGCATCTGAAGTTGGAACATGAGCTATTGTCATCCGGGCATGTGTGGGGTTACCTAAAGGGCCACACCTCATGAGGTGTTAAACATGTCACACATGTCCAAGAATAATGATACAATCTATTGGATCACTGGATCATTAAATGTACAACTCTCCATCGTGTGATAATGAGCTAGAGTCAACCACACAAGAACCAACCAAGTCAAAGGGTAGTAGGGATTCCCTTTTATTTATCTAAGGCACCAAATAATGATGGAAGCTGCAACCAAGGTACAACACCCTCTAAACCACTCTCCCATAACAAATGTTCTGAAGTCAACAAAAGAGGGCCTTCCAGAGTTGAGGAAATGAGGAGTCCTCAACAAAGGCACGAGGATCATAGTAATATGACTGATACACTGACATTAGGGATGATGATGGAAGGATACAATATGAGAGGTGGATTGATGACTTCCCTTGTTATATCATAATATGCATGATTGACCTAGAAATGACTGGCTCGATTTCAGAGGGGATGGTTAATTACTTAGATGAAGGATTTTCAAAGACAAATTAGTATATATGGAGGAAACATATGAGAAAACTGGGATGAATACGATGCAAATATGGATGGCACATTGTAATTGGACTCAATGGGACTCTAAATAGATGCAACGGATGTAAGGGTGACTCATCTTAGATGCTTTGAACAACTGCGACTTGATGATGTTGCCACATAGAGGAGGCCTAGAGGGGACCATAAAAACATGAGTAAATAATTGTTACTCATGATGAAAATTGACATGTGAGTCGACAAGTGTAGAGGTAAAGTGGTACCAGAGTACATACTACTCATATGAAGAAATTCGATTTTAATAGGTGATAAAGTGAGATGTCTTACAAAAAATGTCTTTCTATTGAAGTTTCAAATTACCAAAAACAAATAGAGACCCATTATACATCTTGATTAGAGATTTGCAATGGTGTTGGCACTTCATCAAACCAAGCTACGGTTTGCCTGTAATGGTTGACAAAAAACCTAGGGTTTTTCTTATAAAATGGATTGTTTCCCCCAAATCAAATTTATTTGCACCTTGATTTGTTGGATAACTTGGAGAGGAGGAGGATTCCATAAATATTGGCAATCTTGTAGTGGATGAACTGATCATTGAATTTAGATCCATGACATTCAGTTAGGTGGCCTTACTTGTCTAAAATGGCCTTAATGCTTCTTGGAATGATGGTTTCTGGTGAATAATCAAGGAAAGAAAGGAATACAAAAATGAACTCCTAGAGAAGCTCTAGGATCATCCCTACCCACCAAGTCAAACAGGAGGATTGGGTGGTAAGTTTGATATCACATAGAATAAAATATTTGAAGAGTTGGTAACAAGCATATATGATATGTGATGTGTATATGGCTCATCAAAGAGGTTGTTAGGAAAAATTATCCAAGGAGTGAAATGATAATCGACCATACCTAGATCAGTGGAGCCTAGACCAAGACTTATGTTAATCAAATGAGAAGGTGGCTAGGGGTGTCAGCATGCCCCAAAGCATAAGATACCTCTCCCAAACAAATGTGGTGGAGAGGACTGATCGAGTATGAAAATGTGGGAATGATACCCCTAGCTATATAAGTTTGTGGAGCACCATTGTGTTCCAAGTGCTCGAATAATGGATTCAATCATCTCATCCCACAGGAATGATATCCTCAAGAGGATGATGAGTAGATGTAGGGGCTTATGTGCCCCCCTATTTTGTATGTCTGGTTATAACATGTTATGGACATGTTAGATGTGTTTAGAATAGTGGACTCTAAACACTTATTATGGAGGTACATAATATGGTTATGCACGATGTGGCTTGCCATTTGTTTGCTTTATGATTGTCTTATTATGGTAAGAATGGATATATACAATGGGATAAATGAAATGGTGGATTACCAATCTTGTTTGGGACTGCATATGTGAGTCAAATGGGCTAGATTTCTAGGTTCACATACATGGTGTAACCATACCAAAGAGTAGCTTTAGATATAATGAATTGATGCTAACTTAGACAAGATGATGGTTGAACAACAAAAATATTAAAAGGACTGGGTTGTTAATGCAATGATTAAGTGGATCACACCCATGGAAATCTGGAGTGATATGGGGCTCTAGAGGTTCTTAGACATGGGGAAGAAGGATGAGACTAGAGCTGACACTACCAGATGCACTAGGATGTTTGGTGATAATTAATTCTCCTACACTCTAAAAAATGGATGCCCCTTTACCCAAACATTTACTAACAATGAAATACCCACAAGGTGGATGTTAGGGTCCAACTCTAACTCTCTTACTCATGTAATAAGCCTCATCAGAGTCATAGTTAGTTAGTTGAGTCAATAAAGCCTGTAAGCGGTTATCCGCATTAATAATAATTATGAGTGGTTAGCCCTCATTATAGAAAAGACACCACAATTAGTTATAAATGGGCCATAGTCAGTAAATGAAGTGGTTAACCCATGTTATGTAAGGGACCACTAGTATTTAAAATCTTGGATGCCATAAAGCTATAAATAGTCTTAAATAGCAAGGGAAGAAGTTTTGAGTCTTATTGTAATTGAACTATGCTTTGTTGGAGGTTTCCCCTTGAAGAGGCAAGTGACGATTGCATTTTTCTTATGAATAAGAAAATATCTTTGTTGCTTGTCTCATTTCATGTTATATTTATGTGTTTCGGGCCATATTATTTTGTATATCTGGTATTAATGTTTTCTCGTAGGTCAAGTGCATAAAAGTGGTATCAGAGTAATTTCAAGGGCCCACTGTAGCTCCAAATTGTACATTTTTTTTTAGGTAGAGATGTGTTCTGATGTCTTTAAACCACAAGATCTTTCATTGAGCGTATAAACCTATGGATTTGGGGAAGCATGCATGTAGGCATTGAAGAATATAGGGAAATTAGGTATAGTAGGATTCCTATTGAGTTGATAACAATTTGTGGAGTATTTTTACTTTTCCTTGTTATCTTAATCTTCTTCTTATACTTATTAATGTGTGTGTGTGTACTTCATAAGACTGCTACCAAAACATAAGAACAAGAACACAAGATGTTGGTTGTCTTCTAGGGCCAAAACCTTTCTTCTCTTGAGAGAAAAACCCTTCAGTAAATTTCTCTTATTGAAGATTTTTATTAATCAATGCCAAACCCTAGACCATTGACTAGAATGCCCTCCAAGCACAAGTCAAGTCCTTTATCCTTTCGACACTTTGTTCTCCAACATTTTCTTCTTCTGACACTTTGTTCCCTAGCACTTCATCCTCCTCATTTGGCACTTCATTCTACTTTCAACTGTTGGTAAAACCTGTTGCACTTGCTCTAGAAGAGGTACCTTTGATGACACCCTTTCCTTATGATGATCCCTTCCTTCTCTTTGACAACCAATGAACTTGTATGGTTGTAATGGGAGGGTTGTAGAGATAACCTTCTTACCTTCACATGTGTGATTGTTTTCCTTGTGATGTTGACCTCTTCCTTCTTCACTTGAGAGAGTTCCTTCTTCGATTGAGTGAGGGCTCTTATAGGTCTATTTATATTTCCCAACCAATGAAGTTATATGACTGTGATATTACTGCTGATATGACCACACAATTTCCTTCATCTTCTCACATGAGTGACTATATTTACCTTAGAAAACAACCTCCAACCTTCACATATACTTTCCCTTACTTTGTTGCACTAGAGGCCTCTATTTTTCGCTTTTTCTTCACCTTAGATTCATCTTCCTTTCTCTCTGATTTTAGAGATCTATTATCATGTTATAGTGGAGTGAAAAACCCCTATATATAGAGGATTGTCCCTCCTTTTAGGCCAACTACAAGGCCAACTTGAGGACATTTTGTAGGTCCACTCGATATGCTAATTTGGATGGCTTCTTTGGTGGTGTCACATGCTTGGAGGAGACTCTTTGATGGTGCCTTTTCATATGAGGGGACTTGACTTTGCTTGGAGGTGACTTCCTCAACTCTTATACAATGTAACATACCCTTAAGGTATTTAACATAATTCTTTTGACCTTTTGATTTACCTATAACACTTTAACATGTGCTAGACCTTATTCAATGAGCAAGAAACTCATTGAAATATATGATAAAATAATATTTCCTTTTCTTAAAACCTAAAATTATGAAAAGTAAATTTATGAAGACTGAACCTAGTTACATTTCTTTCAACACCATAATAGAAACTAGATTTGCAACCCATCTATTATAGAATCATAATAACCAACATTGTTTCCACAGCAAGGCCTTGACTGATGGCTCTATCTCTCAATAGATCAGAGAACAATGTTAGTAATACCAATGACTTATAGACACCTTAGTCATTGTCTCTCAAGGTACATACCCACCTTGGTGTTCACTGACTATGACCTTCTAGGACTATTCTTGTTTTGGGTTCCCAGCCCTCAAATAATATTGGTCCTCTTGCCTACTCTTGTCTTGGATTCCCTACACATCCTCAAAGAGTATCGGATGCCATATGATTACCCAATCCTCACATTATTTCTTCCCAAGTGAAGACAAGAATGTTGTGTCTATCTTGTGTCTACATTTCCATTCATGGCCTTCATCTAGACTAAAAGTTGTTAGTCATGCTTTAATGCATGACACATAACATGGAAAAACACAATTGTCACTCCTTTGTAATCAGGACTGATCCAAAACTCCCTCTTGATCAGGGAATTTTTAGAGCCCCCTCTTAACTAGGGACTCTTTCATTCATCAGTAATTTCTTCTTCATGGGTCCTTCAGCTGCTTGATCTCCTTTCTTTCTTTGATGTCATGAACACTTTGTTCAAATGTCTTCTAGGTAGGGCACCATCCCTTGATCACTTTCCTTCCTAGTTTGTCGTGTAATTACTTCCTTCGTGGAAAATGGATTTCTTGCCATACATAAGGTTTTCTCATCATTTGGCTACTCATTTTTCATCTATCCATTCTTTGGAATATTTATCTCCTGAATGCTTCATTGTATTTGCTTGTTTACATGCTTCAACCTAGTAGCCCATCATGACTTCATCTTGATATTGCTTCAACATTGCTTTTTCCTTTTTTTGGATGGCTTCTTCATCATGACATCTTCATAGAGTAGAATATGTTATATGCATATTTTATATCTCCAAGGCCTTCATAGGTTTCAAGGGTACTTCCTTCCTTTTCCAGAGTTGTCTTGCCTTCTTTCGGGAGATATGTTTAAAGTATCTTTTCAGATAGTGATTCTTGGTGATCATGGTGTTCTTCCCATGCTTGATCTCTTTCTTCATTCGCTTATTCTTAGATATATTGGTCAACCACCTTATTCTCCTTGTGAGAGCACTTTTTCGTTTCTTGCTTCCTGGACTATTCATCATTTCTTCTTACTTCTTAGTCAGCAATCTTATACTCCTTATGTGAGCATATCCTTTTGTTGACCTTCATTACAATGTTGTACATGCCTTCAAGCATGTCCTTGGTGAAACATATTATTTCATATTTGATCATGTTATAGAACTATCCCCATGACTCAATAATATACAAATGATAACATGACTAAAACTTAACGTATACATACCTATCTTCATTCTCCTTTGATCATCTTAGCTTCATTTGGTTGTCCTTGGTGTGGCCCTTCTTTCTTCATCTTATCTTGCCTGCATATCATCCTTTTCTTGAATCCCATGAATGGGATTCCAAATGAGACATATGATTTGGTTCATGAAACTTCTTTTGAATATTCCATCATAGGATCTTAAAGACCATTTTCTTGCAAATGTTTCTTTTCCTTTGATGATGTAGGTCTTCTAAGATTCTTAATCATGTTCAGATTTCTTTCATCGTGGATGAGGTCCTACACTAGGTATGCTCCTTCTACATGAATATCTTGAGATTTATCTACCATGCTCTTATATTCTAGAATATATTTCTAACCATGCATTTTGTTATTATTATAAATGATACTTCTACATGAGTATCTAGAACTCTATGTACTACATTCTTCTAGATTCTAGAATATGTTTCTAGTCATGAAATTTCTATATGCTCCTATTCTACTCAAAACCTTGGAAGAAGACTTGAAGTAAAGAGTTTGACATAGTCATAGTAGAGATCTGGAGGATCTTCATTCTTTTGCTTCTTTTCTTCTTCTTTCACCTCTTGAGTCATGTGATCTTTTTCCCTGTTTCTTTATTTGTTGTTGTCCTTCTTAAGCTTCAGGAAATTCCTTTTGTTGTGTCCATATTCTTAGCATCCATAACATTGTATTTTGGACATATCTTTGTTGTTTGTTCTTCGTGGACCAAATTTTTGAAATTTTCCCTTTCTCTTAGCCATAGTAGCAAATGATTTCTCCTTTGATCCCACATCTTCCTCTGCTTTAAGTCTCGTTTCCTCTATCATTCATAGAGACCACATTTCACTGCATGTGGTTTCTTCCTTCTTGGCATATATTATTTATGTGAAGTTTCCCCAATCCTCAGGTAGAGCTTTGAGTACTACAATTGTCATTTGTTTCTCAAACATGACTTCCCCAAGATCTTGAAGTTGATCCCTCGTCTCAGAGATATTCATGAGGTAGGGAGCTATTCCTTACTTTTATATCTTCATCTTGTGTAATTCATTTCTTAGAGATATCACTTCTCTGGCTGTGGATACCGAGAATAGCTCTACTAGCTTATCATAAATTTCTTTTTATGTCTCAAATTTGGAGACATAAGAAATGAGAGAGTCCTTGATAGATTCTATTAGAATCCTTTGAGATCTTGTATCATCCTTATTATACTTGGCTAAGGGTTGAGTTTGTTCCTTAAGAAGAATAGTGACATTCCCTTTTATGTGTTCTAGAAGTTCATTCTCCTTGAAAAGTAAATCAATCATCTTCTTCCATGCAAGAATGATATTGGTACCTACAAATTTGTTGATTTCCTTGCAAGAAAGACATTGATGTATATTGAGAAGGGGACATATACTTACTTGATAGATTTTTAGATGTAATGGATTTTTTTGTCCTTGAAGACTTTGATGGCTTTCCTTTCTAGGATCTTGATGTTCTTTAAGTTGCCTTCTCCAAGTGGACTTGCTTCAAGTAGACTTGATTGATGGTTTGGCTTATGGTGTAGGTCCCTTCTTGATATGTTCTTCTTTGTGGGTTCCTTTATGTAAGGCTCTTCCTCTTGATTTGTAGTATTCCTTGATGAATGATAGATGGTAGGCCTTCTCTTCCTTGATTAGATTTGGCTTGATGCTTCAACCTTGTATATACCTTTCCTTGATGAGTGTTCTTCAGTTTCCCTTTTCCTTGATGTGTCACCTTAGCTCCGATACCATGTTGAAGAATCGAGGGAAATTAGGTATAGTAGGATTCTTCTTGACTTGATAATAATTTGTGGGGTATTTTTACTTTTTCTTGTTAGCTTAATATTATTCTTATTCTTATTAGTGTATGTGTGTGTACTTCATCAAACTGCTACCAAAACATAAGAAAAAAAAATAATATGTTGGCTCTCTGTCAAGGCCAAAACCTCTCTTCTATTGAGAGGAAAACCCTTTAGTAAATTTCTCTCATTGAAGCTTCTCATTGATCAATTCCAAACCCTATACCCTTGACTAGAATGTCCTTCAATAACAAGTCAAGTCATTCCCCTTTCTGCACTTTTTTCTCCATAATTTGCTTCTTCCGAAACTTCATCCTCTTCATTCTGGCACTTCATTCTACTTTCAACTGTTGGTAAAACTTATTACACTTGCTCTAGAAGAGGTATATTTTATGAGACCCTTTCCTTATGATGATCCCTTCCTTCTCTTAAACAACCAATGAACTTATATGACTGTAATGGGAAGGTTGTAGAGACAACCTCCTTACCTTTGCACATGTGACTTTTTTCCTTGTGACATTGACCTCTTCCTTGTTCACTTCAGAAAGTTCCTTCTTCGCTCAAGTGAGGGGTCTTATAGGTCTATTTAGATTTTCCAAACAATGAATTTATGTGACTATGATCTTACTTATGATATGATCGCAGACTGTCCTTCATCTTCTCATGTGTGTGACTATATTTTCCTTATAGAACAACCTCCAACCTTCGCATATACTTTCCCTTCACTACACTAGAGGCCCCTCTTTTTCGCTTTTTATTCACCTTAGATTAGTGGAGTGGACAACGTCTACATATAGAGGATTGTCCATCCTTTTAGGCTGACTAGAGGGTTGACTTGAGGACAATTTGTAGGCCGACTCGTTATGCTACTTCGAATGGCTTCTTTGGTGGTGTCACATGCTTGGAGGAGACTCTTTGATGGTGGCTTTGCATGGGAGGGGACTTCAATTTTCTTGGAGGTGACTTCCTTGACTCTTATACAATTTAACATACCCTTAAGGTCCTTAACATAATTCTTTTGACATTTTGATTTACCTATAGCACTTTAACATGTGGTAGACCTACTTCAATGAGAAAGAAACTCATTGACATATATTATAAAAATAATATCTCTTTCTCTTGAATAAATACAATTATCAAAAGTACATTTACGAATACCAAACCTAGTTACATTTCCTTCAATAGTAGGAACTACAAGAGGTGCTCATGCATGTTGGACTCCCCTATAACCCCTATAGGTAACCCTTCGAGTAGTAGCACATTATACAAAACCTCACATGAACTTCACTTCCACATACCCTTCAATATATCAGAATCCCCCCCAGGGCGACCTGAAACCTAATCTTAGATAATATATTGGTCATCTTGTTGCTATAGTACACTAAGAACAACACTAAGGGAGATTACTCACATGTACAATAGGGTTGTTGGGTAGTACGACTAAGGTTATTGTCGATCCTCCTTAGTTAGCGCCCTAAAAGGTTGGGTCAAGTACTATTGTTGGGCCCTTGTGTATATTACGATCTATAGAACTTGATACTGGTTTAAGACCATAATTCCCTCAATTATTTGAACATCACACCCTACATTTTCATCCAGATTAGATCTAGTTATTGGGGTTCGACTACCACTGTCCATATCATATATAGCAATTAGGATTTTATTATTGTTGTTATAACCATATTTGTCACTCCATTATAGTGAGAGAAACCCAATATCAACTTACCTCAATTGCTTGGCTAAAATGCATCCCTTTTCACCTTTTCTTTTACTTATGTAACATTTGTCCCATGTTAAAAGGGTGAAATTACATTATTGAGTAATTTCTCGTAATTATTCTACCAAAATATTATAATTATGAGATAATAATTATTCCATAATTGAGATAATTGAGAAAAAGCTCATAATTGTGAAAAAGGTTTATAGAGTATGTCATTCCCAAGGATATCAACTTGACCCACTTGTGTATGAGATGGCTAAGGGTCCATTATTGTAGAAGTTTCCTAACTTCTCAAGCCCCTAGGTATCTAGATATTTTCTCCCAAAGGATAGAATGATCCTTTATAATCTCACCAAGAGGAAAGGAGGAGAGAGTATCCAAAACTATAGCATGACAGCTCTATTGTCTTGGGAGAGGAGACCATGCTGCAAGTTGGAGGAGAGGATCTTATTTGTTGAAGGTATGCATTTGATGTACTTTCGTTTATGTGGTTAATAAAAGTCTATGTTCCCTTATATTGTAGCGGCTAAAACACCCTCCAAATTTTGGTCTGCATCCAATTTTGGAGCCTTCCTTTATTTTTTTCTTGATGTTTGGAAACACTCAGGCTCATCCCATGAGCTTGTGTAGAGTCTTTGTACCCTCCTTGCTTGATTTTTCACTGGACATCTTTTAACATGTTGGTCACAATGTCACGCTTATAGTCATATTTTGTTTATGTTCAAGGTTCATCTTCATGTGTAAAAGTTGTATTCTCTATGTAAGAATCTGTCACACTCACACATAAAGTTGTATGCAATGTCATGCAAGTGTCATCATGGTCATTCAACGATCTATCTCAAGTGTCACACTTGTCTCTTGCACTCGTTGGTCAATCACACTAAGCATATGCTATCTTGATGGTTTGAGGTGTCTTATCGTCGAGGCATTTTTTCAAAGTAGTGTCGACTAGATCACATTCCACCAGCCGGACCTCCATTGAACTACAGTGTGTAGTCTGAGCCCTCGGTGATCATGTACTGCTGCCGAGAATTTCACAGAGCTTGAGGCTACCTCCCAAGCAGTCTGTACTATGGAATTTTGGAATTAACCTAACTGACTGTCACTCAGAAGAACAAAGAAGTTTCTCAGAAATCCATCTCAATTTGCACTACCTCCAAGGAAATCTATCAAACTTCCAGCTACTCAACTAGAGAGTTTGACCGAGCAATGACCACGAGCTTCACTCTTCCAAAAAATTACATAGAAGCTACCAGCATACCCACCTCCTCTGATGGAAGAAATTGCATAGGCATGAAGGAAAAGCATCTACTTCCTGTCACTACATTGTTGTAAAAAATTTCACAATTATGTTAGCCAGTCCTCGTTAGCCTTGTTGTTGCTCCTCCTAAAACCTATGTATTTTTCTTGGGTTGTCCTCTAGCTATCTGACACTTCACTCACCTAGAAACTACATAGACATGTCCTACAGGACATTCTCCCAGTTTTGCGCTTTTTTGTTCGGCAAGCTCCAACAACCCACTACCAACCTCCCCAAAGAATATGCGTTGTTTTCATTGCCACTGTCCTCCCTGCTGCATGTACTTTCTCCCTAGAAAATATGCGCATTTATTCCCTCCAGCCAAGCGAGATCTTGCAGATGGTCACTGATGTTCTAGACTTCTCATCTCAACTTCCCAGTGACCTCTACAAAATTTTACTTGACAGTGCCCCAGAGCTTGCATCCCAGCCTAAAATGTGCTCTGTGCAATTTTAGAGCCTTTTCCTCTCTCTCAGTCACCTACACCTTAAAATGAAAGATGATGCATCATAGTAGACTAGGAGATTTCTGTGTTTGATTTCATATTGTCATGAGTGATTAAAGATAAAGGTACATGGATGAGACATGGCACGACGATGAATGGGATGAAAAAGGAGTGCATTCTAGAAGACTTGTTCGTGAATGGATGAACACATGAAGCATGACAAGTACCAGCGAAGGAGATAATGCAAGTGAAACATCAAGAAAATACCAAGATCATTGAAGATTCTACACACCTTTTCATGTGAAGGTGAAGCTATGATACACCAAGAGCACACTCATCACTCAGCAACACTACAACTTGACATGGACACCACCATTAGCATGAACATACCAACATTGTCATGTTGAGTCATGTCATGAGTCATCTCGACCACATCACTACTATGGGCCATACTATTGTAATCAATGTAATGTAACGTGGAAGTCCAAGAGACCCACATGTAAAGTTGAAGAGTCATGTAAGAGAAACAGTAATGAGGGTAGTCGAACAATCACAAGGGTCAGTTTCAACTTGACTATATATACCCCTCATTTGTACATGCAAAGAATTTTCACCTTAACTCCTATTACATAGCCTTGAGAGTCTGTAGTCTTTTCTTTGAGGAGTAAGCAGTGACTCCAACACCCCGCTACAAGGGTTAGTGATGTATGGTGTACCTATGTGTCCTGGAAATTTCTCTTAATTTAGAAGCACATTAACAGGCCAACACATTTTCACACATGTATTGTATTCATTTGTAAGACTATTATTTGGATGTTTGTAATGCATGTTACTTCAATCTGTAATAATACAATTGAACAATTTCAGTTGTTTTAGTACATATGCTATTGCAAATGTGTTGTATCAGTTGTTAATGTTGTCTCGCCCGTATGGACCATTCCGCTGGACACTTGAAAAAATCACTTTTGTAAACTTGTTATAATGGTCATCGCACTCATGTGGACTTTTCCACTTAGTGTTGTACATGTTATCTGTTCACCATGTTTTTGTGACTGTTGCATCTGTGTGGAATACTCCGTTGTAAGTTGCACATGTCCTGTTGTGTTGTGTTTCTCTAATAGAGTTAGGACTATTCCCTTTCAACTTGAGTCTCACTCTCACCCTCTCCCTCTGCAATGGAAGAATATTAACACAAGCAACACTAGGCACTACTAGGTATGTGAACCTCATTGTTCGAAGACAAAGTAAACCACTCTCAGGTGCTATCAAGAAAGATCTAAGGAAAATATTTAATAAAATGGTAGCTGGACCATCATACCAGATGGGACTCCTACACCAAATGGTGTGAGGTCTAGTTGGGGCTTCATACTGGGGAGATCTCTGGAATGTTGGTGGGTCCAACACCATCAACACCTTCCTTACATGAATCTGTGTTGATTATGTTATATGATCGTATCTATTGGTTTTAATATGATGACCTTCTGAGGAAGATCAATTGTTGTCCTTATTTAGTTGTGTTTGTGTGCAAGGATAGAGATATGGTGCAAATGTGTTGGATTGCTTGAGTGGAGGCAAGATCTACGTTGAACTCAAAACCCTTCCCTAACATGCAAGGATTTCGGGTGTGTTAGCTTGATGGGACCTGACCTAGGTTCAGCTTTAACTACACCAACCAAGAACACCCTAACAATCAGCCCTTTCAGAAACAACCTACGTAGCACAGACTGTAGCCTCACTTGAAGTAGTATTAGGGGATACTAGAACCAGGTTTCTGCATCCAGAGGCCTGTGTGATGGTTTCCTGAAGTTCTTATGGTTTTTATCTGCCTTCGTGTAGATCTATTCCTTCTGACATACAACTACTGTGACTATATCAAAATGACTTTCATATCTTCGCGAAGGTACTTAATTGTACTTGTCATGCATAATTATTATAGATCTACCAGTTCCGTGCAGTAAATAAGCATTCATTCATAGAAAACAGATTACAGAGAAAAGATACATAAACTTTACAAAAGTAAATAAAAGAACACAAACGCATCAATTTTGGACCAAAATAGTCTTTATTAGATGTGAATGTTCAGAGACAGACTTTTTATCCCTACACACTCAGCTGTAGGGGCCTGTGCACTCACCTTGTGAACTTACCAAGGTCTTCGTGCACTCAACTATAGGAGCCTTCCCCTTTCGCCTAAGTACAGGAAACATACCTTTCCCGCCTTAGCACCTTGTCCTTATAATGATTCTACACTTCCAGTTATCTTCTAAGACTTGCTATGACTCAACTTTAGTGCACTCAGCTACAGGAGCCTTCCCCTTTTGCTTAAGTACATGAAACATACCTTTCATGCCTTAGCACCTTGTCCTTACAATGATTCTACACTTCCAGTTATCTTCTAAGACTCGCTATGACTCAACTTTATATAGCCTTTTGTTTATAATACCATGGTCTTCAAACCATGGGCGGGTCTAAAAAAAGCTCTATTACCTACCCACCTAAGGGACTAAATCCCCTTTGACTCTACTTACCTTCACGCTCCACTTTCCACATTTCACAAAGATGTTAACTTTGCTACAAAACGATATTGCAAAAATTACTCAAAACACAACAAAATTGACCCCAGGGACCCCATCCCAACTGTTATAGCTCCAATTACCACCCTTGGTGCTTGTGATGCTTGGTTTATGGCCTAGGGAAACCCCTCCTTCTAGACTTGGTCCAAATATTTTAAAAATAGTGTTTTATTCCTTGTACGCTACTTTGCCTTGAGATAAAAGCGTGTACACACGGGTTAGTACATACCCAACCCACGTATATGTGTTAAAACACTTAAAAAATTTAAATTTCCTTAACTATGGGAGGAGTTCATGGGTTTCACCTATTATTTACCTCCTAGTGCCCATGGCCCAACTGTTTCCAAACTAAAAAGCTAATTGGGAGAAGTATAGATAGACTTCTATGGGAAGGCCTTAAGGAGGAGAAGAGATAGAACTATTATACTGAGATTATCCTTGACTGAGTCTGAGGTATCCCTATGCTTCAAGCACTTCCCCAAGTTTCAAGAAACCCTTGTTTCCTTGATTGTTGATATTCTCCCACTTGCTTGAGATATCACGGTATTGGTTATGGAACGAGGCTGTTGAAGACTGGGATTGGACGGATCTTGAGGACGGTTCTACTTGGAGCCAGAAGAAGAAGACTTAGGTGAATTCTCTCCATGTTAGTTATAGCTTTCTACATTAAAAAGAAATGTTGTCTTGTTCCTAAGATTAAATTTGTTTATGCATCAAAAACTATTGTAATTCATGTATGAAAGTTATTTTGATGTATAACTAATCATTTTCTTATATGATATAAAGTTAGTTTCATTAAAATGCTTTACCTATATGCTGCTATCTACGTTCGAATTGGTTAATTTTTCAGATTTGAAGATCATCACTAGTTGTAGAGGGTTTGAACCTTGTTGGAACTACCAAAATGAAGGACATCCGGGTATGGTCAATATCGCATAGTTTGTTTATATAAGCATGTTTCCTAAGTTGTATGTGTGTTTCTTACTATAGTTTTCTCTTGCTCTATTGGGATTCCAACCCAAAGCCCTAGGGTACCTATTCTCGTAACACTAATAGGCCCCCAACACAAATTGGGTGATCCTCCCTCAAGTCACATAGCGGGCGCCTCGATCTTGTTGTGGAGGTCACTAAACGTGACCTGCAATGCTAATATCTTAGCAGAACCCTGTATCATGACCTGTTGTACTTCCTCTACTGGATTTTCTATAGTCATCCCCTACATCTCAAGGCACATTGTCCTTTGAGTCTGCTAGAGTATCTTCAACTTTTCCTAGATGGATATAGTAAGCTGACTTGATTCCTCTGTCCGTGGCTATATTCTGGCCTTTAAAATGGCTTGTTTTATATGTAGCTCTTCAATTTGTGATTTCAGTTATTTTCCTTCTTGCAATCAAGTGAGGCACTGGACTGGTGCCAAAGTGCATGTAGTTGCCCTAATTTCATCAAACGTTCACTGCGTCTCCTGGTCATTTGTGCCAAGTTTCTATAGGTTTGGGTCCTCCTACAGAGTCATCCATACTTCCATGTCCTGTTTGAAGATCAATGTGTAGCATGTGGCTGCTGCATCCAAAGTGGCCATGCTCTCCTTGATGGTTGCTTCATACTACTCACAGATTTCTGGCGAAATGGTTGGCTATAGTTTCAATTCCAGCTTTGAGATCTTCATTTGAAATTCAAATGTTACCCGGTCAACCTCCTCCTTTGATTCTCTTATTGCGGTATCCAAATTCTGAGTCTTCACGGCTGCTTCTGCATCCTATGGAATGTGAAGTTCTCGCAGTGTCTTGCATGCCTGTGAAATTGTTGCCTCCAAATTTTGGCTTTGCGCGGCCAGTTCTTCCTTTTCTTTTAGCGCTTAAGCCTTTTTTGCAAAAATCTGCTCATCGTTCATCTTGACCTCACTGATGATTGATAGTTCACGCTACTCCCTGTTCTTGAGCTCGTTTGATACCCCCTAATGAAGCACATGGAGGGTCTGAATAGGAAGCGTGGGTAAGTTGACAACCACATCCTTGATCTTCCCAAGTTGGGTGTTTGCTTCATCTACCTCTGCGTGTAGTGATCTTATTGTTAAGGGAATAAATTTGAGGTCCAGAGTCCTGTCTGTGTCTAGTACCAGTACACGGGCTTGCTGCAGGCTTGCTTGAATCCTGCTCACTTGTCCCATGCTCTCTCGAATTCGACCTATTTGAATTTACAAAATGCATAGATCCTTTGACATGCTCTATAGCGTGTGCATGTACTACTGCTCAAAACTGTGTCCACAGCTCTGTTGTCATGTCACGAAACTTGTATATGATCTCATCTAAGTCCCCCTCAGCGTTGACCATTGGATCCACATGTGCATGCTTGTCCGATTCTACTTCTTCCTGGGCCTGGAAGGCATCTCCTTGGTCTGCTTCTACAATTTAAAGGGAGTACTCTGCTCCTCGCCACTGGCCCCTTCCTCCTCAGACTCTTTCTTGTCAATAGTATGTAGAGAAGAAGACTCCTCAACTTCCTGTACAGCTTCCTTCGCGACGTGCTCCTCATCAGCTGTTGGCTTAGCAGTAGATTCTTTCTTCTCCTATGTAGCTTTGTCTTGGGCTACAACCTACTCAGCCTATTTCTTTTTCTGCATTTCTTTCTCTTGATTAGCAACCTGCGCAACATCCTTTTTATTATGAGTTGTTGTGGCCTAAACAGAGGAACTTTCCCTGGCCATGCTTGTTCCTATGCTGAGATCTGATGGCTTCCTCCACTCGGCTAGCCATTTTCCTACCACTTCCTATACATCTGCATCTATTACTAGGTATGGTAATTTGTACCATACTTTCTTAGGGTCTTGTCTTGTGCAGATGGATACGTTAGGAAAATCGTCTTTAAACTCCATGTAGGCCTCCAATTTTCCAAACAATGTTGGTGACAGCCTTGGCCTCTTGCTAATCATACTGAGAAGGTCCATCTTAACCAGCACCTAGAATACTTTATTCTCCATGACCCTCTCTTGTTCCATGGTTTCCCATAGCGAAGTGAAGTTCGTGGCCTCCAGTAAATCATCATCCTGTGGAGAGAACTGGGTATCCTCTCAAAGCCTCCACACGATGAGGGCAATCAATAACAACAGTCAGGAATAATGGAATGCCTTGTCATCGTCCTGTTCTTCATGACAATTCAATAGTAACTCTTTGCAGAGGTACTACGCCTAGTTGTATTGCACCCCCTTCGTGCATTGTGCAGTGAAGGAAACAAATAGCACTAGCACCTCATCTGCATGGCACTTTCTCATAATCTTGCATGCCAATTGTTATCACTCAGGTTGTCCCTATGCTCCTATTAGGGATACGACTGAGGTAACCACAAACCAATCTTCTGATTGCAAGTTCTAGCCCACCTGCAATCGGAGAGGGCTCTCTCCTTTAGATTCAACCTTAGTTGATGATTTTAGGCTAGATTTCTGACTTCAAGGGAATGTTGACTGTGATTGGAAGGAAGGTAGGATTCTCGAGTAAAGAGGCACAGTAAGGTGTTATAAGTTTTGAACCATTGGGCATG
>APFE030300808.1:90405-135069 GCA_000404065.3 Pinus taeda | reverse complement strand
ATATGATACCTGCAAACTTGGAACTTGTCAGCAATTCAACAGCCTCAGAACTACCTACCCAGCCTACTTCCTAGCATTTTTTCTTCTTTTTCTTAGGGGTGCACTTAGACTTGAAAACCCATCATACATTTCTCTTTTGATGCTTCCTATCTACATACTACCCTTATTTCTTCCAGAGCCCGGATTAAACTGTTGGACTCTTCTTTTTCTCTACCTATCTAAGAGTCTACCAAGATTAAACTGTTTGGACAGACTTACAATCTCTATATTCTAAAACATGAAATTTAAACCTAGGGAGACCAAGATTAAACTGTTTGGACCTCCCTTTAACTAAATTAGCGATACCAGGAAGACTTTTACAAAATTTGAAGGCAATTGAATGAATCTTGAAGAAGCCTTCTTCATTTGGAGACTGTTTGAGCAAATATGGAGCATTGCAGCAGGCAAAGTACGACATATTTGGCCTGTGAAATGCCAATCATGAAAAATGAATACCTGCTGCAGCAGGAGCTAACACCAATATCTCGATGGAAACCTGCACTACCCTGTCAGTGATGGAACAGATAGAGTATCTATGCGACTTCTTCACTAAGCAATACTCGTGCTTCATTTTGTCTGTGATTTTATTCTCTTGACTTGTTTCTCCAAACTCCTTGGCAAGATCCAACCCTTGGTAGGGAAACCTTGTGATATGGTGGATCAACATATCTATGATGGGGATGGGATCTCCCAACCAGAGACACCCATGATTCACCAACGTAAGCAATTGGTGTAGGCACATCGTGTTGATAGTGTTTCAGCTAAAGTGTGGTATGCATAACATATTCAACAACCCAATTTTTTCAACCCCTACGACCAACTTCATATTCTCCAGTCATGTGATTCTAGTCTCCTCATACTATATCCTTGCGAGATATTTTTTTTGGCCAAGAGCAAGAATTTCTCGTGATCAGTTAGATCCTAGTCTTCCATTTTGAGTGCAAGAATGCATCCTAATTGTGCACCTTCAAATGGAACTTTATCTGATAACAGCAGTGTAGAGAACATAAACATGCCCGAATCTGGATCCTTGGGTACCTTCACTTTTCCGTTTCATGGAGGGATATACTCTAAGAGCCTAGTGATAGGCTCGCCCTCCTCAACATCCAGCTCTTCAACCCCATCATGAAGCTCCTCTTCATCCATTTCCAGGGGTTTGTAGGGTTGTTTTTCTTTTTCCATCTTCCCTTTGTACCAAACCTCCATAGGGTTCTCTCTTGGTGACTGCCTCACTATTACAACTTGTGGTTTGTTTTGCTTCCCCTTAGCAACAGATGGTTTAGGCCTAGGTGACCTGGGTGTCATAGGTATAGATGGTGTAGCTTCCATTACCGATGCAATTTCAGGGGCTATAGCATCAAAGGCAGTGGCTTTAGAGATAGAGGCTTTGGAGACAACAACTTTTGTGGGATTAGTTGTAGTCATTTTCTCAAAGATGAGCTCACGATTCCACTCAAGCAAATTTGAAAATGCCAGTTGTGACAGAAGTATCTCCCAATCTTCTTAGTTCATAAATTTTAGACAACAGATCTTGCAAATAATTTTCAGAAGGCAAAGTGTTCTACTGTAGGCCAACATGCTAGATTTATAGGTAATTGTGAATTCAAATCCGACCATTCCCACCAATTTATTCTCATAAATGCATCTTTGGCAGTATATTGCCAAAGATTTGCACCATAAATGTAGCCTACTCACTCCTCCTAATGCAATTTTCGCCATCCAATCATCTACAATGCATCTAACATCTATTTTTACAATCATCTATGTGGCACCATCCTCCATGGTGCAACCCTCTTGGCGCAGCTCCTCCTGGAGCACTTCTGGCTTCCCTCGCACAACCCTCTTACTTTGTTTTCCCATTCTTTGGGCAGTGTATTTTATAGTCCCATACTTCCTTGCAGTTTCTTGGAGTACTAAGACTATCTTACTACCACGTAGTCATTGTGTAGGGGTATGATCCCCTTGATATGACTTTAGTCAACTCCCATTGACTCTTTTCGGAAATATGTCCCCATTCATCTTTGCGAGTTTAACTACACCACCATATGTAATTTCCTTGAGTACATAGGGCCCCAACCAATGCATTTGAAACTTCCCAGGGAACTTCGTGAACTTTCTATCATAAAGTAATACCAAATCATTCACCTTGGAGGTGCACATCTTAATATATTGATCGTGCCATGCCTTTTTGCACTCCTTTTTCACCTGTTGGTGAAATCCTACTAAAAACCTATCTTCTTCTAGCTCCAACAACTACGCAAGGCCCTCCTCCATAGTCTCATGGTCCACCATATTAGTCAATGTTGCAATTCACAAACTCGACACAATATACTCCATGGGCATCATAACCTCTATCCAATAGACTAGTCTGAATGGGGTTTGTCCTGTTAATTTCTTACACGTCGTCGTATATGCCCATAGGACCACTTGTATGAGCACATCCCAATCATTTCTCTGTGCATTGCACACCTTTGCCAATGTGTTCTCCAAGATTTTATTGAATTCTTCAACCATACCATTGGCTTGAGGATGATAGGGCATACTCTTTTGATGATAAACCTGAAATTCTTCAAGCATCGTGGCAATAGTTTCATTCAGAAAGTGTGTACCCCTATCACTCATCAGTATCTTAGGACACCCAAAAATTGTCAAGACGTACTCAAATAGGAATTTTGTGGCTGTATCGGCAGTATAGTCCTTCACTTGTTGTGCTTCTTCCCACCTCGTCAAGTATTCAGTCGTAGTAATAATATACCACATGCCAGTCTATTTCCCTGGGGGGTGTATCGGACCCAGAAAGTCAATAGTCCATTTTTGAAACCCATGTAATGAAATCTTATGATTCAAAGGAAATTCATCCCTTCGCAATGGCTTTCCCATCCTTTGACAAGCATCACATGCGTTGCAATATGCCTTAGAATCATTATGTAGTGTTGGACACCATAATCCTACATGCATAATCTTCTTTGTGGTCACTCTACTTAGATAGTGTCCTCCCTACACTCCTCCATGTGCTTCAGTGAGGATACTAGATTGTTGAAATTATGAAAAGTATCGGTGCAATATTTCATCAGTATCCATCTTATACAAGTGTCTTGCGATCACATAAAATTCAGTTGTGTGGACCACCAACTCTTTCTGCTGAGTATAATATCCTTTTGGGGTTGTTCCAGTAGTTATAAACTGAATTTTATCAGTAAAGTGATCATTTGCAACCCATACAGCAAAGAGGTGCACATTCGACAACCCTTCTTCCAAAGTAGTTGGTTCTTCACATGTCTCAATTCTGGATAAATTATCTTGTCATGCATTCAACTATCCAGGTTGCACAATCACCTCAATGTCATACTCTTGAAATAGTAATAACCACCTATAGAACTTCCCCACCAACACAAGCTTGTTGATCAGGTACTTGAGAGCAGATTGATCTGTATGCATTTTGAAATGTGCACACAACAAATAATGTTGAAACTTATGTAGTGTGTAGACCATAGCCAATCCTTCGCACTCTATAGTTTAATAATTATTCTCATCCTTTGATATTTTCTGGCACGTGAAGGCTATAGAGTGATTTATCTCACCTTTGCCTGGTTGGGTCAATACTGCACCCAACGCAATACAAGAGGCATCCACATGCACATGGAACTATTTATTCTAGTTGAGAAACACTAAAATGGGTGCAGTCACCATGTTTTTCTTTAATACATCTAGACTGCACTGACACTCTTCACCCCAGTAGAAGGCCATGTCCTTCTGTAGTAATTTTTCCATCAACACAATAATCTGTGCATAAGCTTTGATGAACTTTCTATAATAACCTCTATGCACCAACTTTGTATGCAATTTATTTACAATCTTTAGAGCTTTTAAATTGACAATCACTACTATCTTTGCAGTATCTACCATTAATCCATGCTTACAAACCACATGACCTAGCAGTATCCCATAAGGCATGCAAAAGATACACTTCTATTAGGGTGATTTGGTATCTGCAAAAAGTATCCAACATGAGGTGCAAACTTGCAACATGGCATTTTACAAACCCAAACACAACCTAGTCATCAAAATACACTTCTAAGAATTTGTGGATGAATTCTTTGAGCACTGCAATTACAACTCTTGAAAAGATCGCAGGCCCATTCTTTAGCCCAAATGGCATCACTATGTGTTGGAAGCATCCCACTCCATTGCAAAGGTCATCTTATTGCAATCCTCTGGTGTGATCTTAATCCGATGACACCCTGAGAACCCATAAGTGAACAAATAAGCTTCATGCCCTCCAACATTCTCCAAAAGTTCATCTATAAATGGTGTTGGAAATGGGTCATGAACACATGCATCATTAAGCTTCCTTAGGTCTACAAATATTCTAATTTCACCCTATTGTTTCTTCTCTTGAACTACCATAGGGCTCACCCAATCAGATTTTTCTACTGGCTCAATGATTCTAGCTTCCACATCTTTTCTAGCTCTTTTCACACCTTCTCCTTATACTCCAGATTTAGTCGGTAGGGTATCTATTTTACAGGCTTCGAATTGGGCTTTAAAGTGATCTTCATCATGCCTAGATCCCCTACTATTCTTGTAAGGTCTGAGAACTTGGTAGGAAACAAGTCCTGGTATTTGTGCAATAGCTCCGCAACTTTATGAATGATATCTTCATCCCAATATTCTCCTATCTTTGAAAACTTAGGCTACGCGTCGGATCTAAAGTCTACTTGCCTGGTCTTCAAAGGTTTTGATATATCAAGGTTCTTTGCTTTAGGTCCTTGAACCTCACATTGCCCTTCAGTCTTTGGATATTGATTTTTTGTGGATCATATTCTTCTTCTTCTGTAGTCACATTATAGCATTCCAGTGCATGGCACAGCTGTGTGCTTCAGTCCAGTTGAACCTATTATACCAACTCTTTAGTCTTTCTAAAGATAGTATTCTTAGTTTCATGAGGCGCTTCATGAATGCACTTGAATCCATCCTCAAAGCTAAAATTTAATAATAAGCTCTCCATCAAAATGACCCATTCATCTATCCCATGGCATAGCTCAGTTTCCAAATACCAGTTCATTGGGATAATGTCAAGGTTATGACAAAAGGTATGTACCCATTCTGGCTACAGCTCTTCTCCCCAAGAATTAGTCGACTACACCAAGTGGTTGCATGGATCATCCCTTCCACTATATTTCTCAGTCATCTGGGTATTAATGTATCCAAACCTCAGCTTCATCATCCGCTTGTATTCCTTCTAGTCAAAAAAGATTTCCTTATGCATACCATGCCAATGGGCAGGTGTAGTACGTAGTGCTAATTCAAGTGCCTAGAATAAATGTTCCTCAAGCACCTCCCTTTAAAACTCATCCAAAAAGGGATTAAAATCATTTAATCCACCATAATGTGAGAGATTTGTTACCTTCGTCGATATGCACCTCAGTTAGTTGGTCATCATATTGCAACGTGGTGTAGAGACTTCATGCAACCGATTCTACCAGTGTTCAAGCTCTTCATCTAAGTCTGAGGTATAGGAGTTGTCTCTATCCCATGTGATCCACCCATCTACAATGGGATTGATCTAATCTTCATCATGCACAATTATCTTGTATATATGATCAATATCATCATCCTCCTGATAATTGTGGACTGCTTCAGTGTAGCTTGCTCCTTCAACAAGGTCTAGTGGCAAAATAACCCTAAGCACCTTCTTCTCGAATGTCATCCTTAACTTCTTTAGATTAGTCATCACATCCATGTCAAAGGCCCAATCAATTCCTAGTAGTGCAGGGTAAGGATTGTTGTCATCCACTATTTCAATTACCTCAAAGTTAGCCAATGCACTCGTTCCTTCAATGTCCATTGTTAACCCATACGGTCACCCCATAGGAATAATCTTCTACTGATTAGCCATGCAAAGTTGTATAGGAGATGATTGTAGCCATGTCTCCCCATCCATTCCCATGTTATCTTCGGTAGTATGTTCGCATTAAAACCCAAATCCACGATGACTTGGTCCACTTCTTACTCCTCGATCTACGTGGTTAGCCTCATCTCGTGCCTAGTTTGTTTCTTATGTTTACCTAGTTTCCTTCCATCATGTTGTTCTGAAGGGATATTCATTTTTCCTGTACAATTTTCAACCAGCCCCTAGAGCCCTTCTACTGCCTTCTGATCCCTCAACAACTTCATACAAGTTTTTGATAAAAGTCACTAACAGCGAAGGATCCACATCTTTCACTTCACTATTTCCAACCGGTTTTTCCTGACTCCTCGATGTAGAAACCTCCACAAATTTATTCTTAGCTTCCATGGAAGTTTCTTTAGACCAGTTGAGATCAAACCCAACTTCCTTTTTAGGAGCCTTGCACACCCATCCCACGGTTTCTGGCTGCTTTCCCTTATCTTCTCCTATGCCCATACCACTACATGTTATGATATTAATACTATGGTCTTCATCACAATGATCCATCCTCATCATCTGGATATTCTACATAGGCTACTGGGTCTTTTTCTCCTGCACCTTGGAAATCAGCACCGGGTAGTCTTCTGTCACATGATCAAATGGTCTGCAATATTGAAATGATGGATGTTGTTATCACAAAAACCAATCCTGATAGGCTGCTAATTAGGAATACTTTGAGCAATTTTTTCAAACGAACTTTTGGCTGAGGCTTAGCCTCCTCAACCTGAGAGGGCTCTCTCACTAGGTTAAAGATTTTAGTTTAAGGATCAGATGGCTAACTCTATGGAAAGAAATCAAATGAAAATTTTTAAATGGTTGAAATACCAACAACAAATATCCATTAGGTTATGGAGTCAGAGCATGTTTTAGTACAACAGCAGATCAACTTACATGGAAGTTAGGGCATAAAGAGTTTTAATCCATCAGCAAAACAGAGACATAATATAGGAAACACAATTTATAAACACATGAAGAAAGTTAGAGAATTATCAATGAATTCTAGGTAACATGTGTTCATACCATTGCAAGTGAGAAAATGAAGGAAGCCATGAGAATATCAAACATTAAAACCCTCTCTAAATCTTGAGTAGTAAATCCAAACTTTTGCATTAACATCAAACATATAGTCTTCTACAATAGCATAATATGTTTGTTTCTTTGAAAATTTCCAACCCTTGGTGCATTACACCTCTTTCTCTTTATATATTTCATTACAATATTGGATTCTATCCTCCTACATGAGGGAAATTTTAATTTACTTGACTTGACACCTATTCATACTTAAAATAGACTATTAATTACAAGAAATAGTTAACTAATAGTCCTAGAGTCCTAATACAATTAGGAGTACAACTCCTTTTATGATAGTAACAACCTAAAATATGAATTAAATTTGATATTTGACAGCTGCTCCTCCTTAACTTCGACCTTGATGATGCCCATAACCCTCCAGCTGGCCTTCAATAACTTCTCCTTCATCTATTTTGAAAACTAGGAAAATGTCTCCTGCAATTATGACTTTAAAGACAACCTCGTATCTCCCAACTGGTGAAACTTATGAAAATAGTGAGATAGGTTATTGTAGCTGGGGATTGTATGAAGAGAAAACTCCTTCATAATTCCAAAACACTTTTGCATGTGGCCAGAAACTGATCTTTAAAAAGACTGCCAAAACAGAAAACAAAGTTCCTCTTAGCTGCTTTGTAGTGCAAGTTAAACCATCAATTTCTCCCACCTCATACTGAATTTTAAGAAACTGAAAGAGGTTTTTATATTAAATTATGTTAGGAATAAAAAATTCTTCCACCTTTCATAAATAAATTTTCAATCGCTCAAGAATCCCCTTGGAAGTTGATTGCTAAAAGTAAGGAGATAGAGTTCCTCCTTTTTAGGGTTTCATCCTTATGCTTGTCTTCAAATCCTTCTTCTGACCAAACTAGCCCCTTTAATAATATAACACATGTTGAATTAGTCATAGAACGCTTCTATTACACTTGTGCCAAAACTAAACTCCTTGAATTTTCCTGAAGAAAGTCAAACTAGATGCACTACGAAATAACTGTTATTTTTGTAACGCAAGGCTTAATTCTTGCATATATCCTTCATTCCTTGAGTTTTTCTTTACTTATGCTTTAAACCTCTTCAAATGATCTCCTTAAATTTCTGTAGCAGCATCCTCCTCCAAAAATATCCCCTTCATTTCTTTGAAGATTAACCAAAAAGAAAAAAAATGCACCTACAGCAGTTGCGTAGCGTGCTACAAAACTACTGCGCATGTTGAGTCGTCAACTTCTCCCCGATCATAATGAAATTGATCAAACGGAAAGAGGTTTTTGTAGATATGTATGTTAGGAAAAAGAACCTCTTTCAATTTTCCAAAATATTCTTTCAGTTGCTCAAGAAACCCCCTAAAAGTGGACTACTTAAAATAGTTTTTCTGCTGAAAAAGAGGCTGCTTCAGTGATTTCGTAGTGCATGTAGTGTATTTTCAGAGATTTTCTCTATGAAAACTCCTAGACAGTTTTGTAGCACATTCAAATTTTAAAATGACCAAATACATGACACTTTTGGAATGAAGTGGTATCCATAATGGGTAAAACCATGTTGTTGACCTTTATTTGATAATGGAAACATGACTCGGACTTTATGACTTAGACTCTAAATAGAACATAAAAATGACTTGACCATGACTAACATAAAAAATTTGGAACCGTACCAGTTGTCCAAAATTTTAGAACTTTTTACAGTGATAACAGATGTACTGGGTTCTGACACTCACGGGAAAAATGTCCAGCTTCGCCATAGTTATAACAAATAACTTGTCCATGACCTCTGTCAGCCCCTCCTCCTCTTCCTCTTCCATGGCTTTGAAATCCTCTATGTGCTGCACTTGCGCTCTAATCCTAAGGCCAATTTTCCACCTACATTTGATATGTAGGGTTTCTATCCATCATTAATTCATAACTTCAACAATGACACTCATCATGACCTACAGATTGTAAGAAATTGCAAAACAACTACTGGGGGGTCTGTACAAACTTCTATAGTAGATGATAATTGTCTGCCGCATGTTTTCCTCTAACCTGACAATAGCACACGATAATGCTACTCTTGTGCTTCGGCCCAACTGTATTTTTTGGCTTCAGGGGGATAGACCCCCCACCCCCGAATAAGATAATTCTGATAAACTGGGCAATGTTCCTTATCGTGACCGTGGCCCTTGTATTTCAAGCACCAAACTCTTGTGCAACCTCTAGCTATGCCTCCTTTCCTATTTTCAAGCTCTGCAACTCCATGTGTAGACTTGCCATCTACGAGTGAATTTGTTGTAATCCAATGTTTATATCTTGTATTAACAATGCTTCCAACCTCATCACGATTTCCACGACTTCTGCTTTTGTTCCTATCTTCTATTGTCATAATGGTAATCTTAGGTGGGGCAACAACAAAGCAATGTACCGGTCTCTATGTTGATCATCTGTGATGTTCACATAAGCTTTCCAAATCAGGCATTTAGTGTCTGAACGAAATCCCATGATGATTCGTTTACCCCTTATTGTAACTCCTTAAACTTTGTGACAGACTGCACCTGAGACTTAGGCTTCTTAAAGTCACTATTCAACGCTTGTTCGATCTCTACCAACGTCACACCATGTCCATATTGACATAACTTGATATACCAAGTAAGCACCCTATCATGCAACAACGTGACCGGCTATGCTTTCTTTATATTACCATCTGTTATTTGTTGTGTTGTCCATGGAGCATTTAAAACAAACCATAATTTCTCGAGGTACTCACTCCCTACCCCTTTAAATATTAGCATTCTCATTATGTTTTCCATGTTGAATGATTGAGATGAAGGTGGAGGTGAAGGTGTAGGTGTATGCGGCAGAGGTGGAGTGGATGGATGAGGATCCTCGGGATACCCTGACTTACCAACTGAAACACACTTTACAGTGTATTCATAATAGTTCCTTCGTCGTTGCTTAAAGAGGACCCCAATAGTGGACTATATTCAGAGCCTGATTCTCCATTCCTTTTGAAGGGTTTTCTACTTCACATAGTATTGAACATCAGGGTAATGTCAAGACCATTTTTCACATAACAACATCTTAATCCAATTTTTCAGATATTTTAAATACTTACCTCACAGTCCCTTGAAAAGCATACTCTCTGCTTCTCTATCGCTGATGGACGTATCAATCACAAGTGTAGTGACAAATACTCCAACTATGCAATCAATCTAGTGATCAACGACCCATGCAATTTTATTTTTTGAAGCTTCCAAGCGCCTCACTAGCTCTAGAGTCCATATAATGGGACCGTCAAGCCTCCACATACCCTCACTATCTGCCAATCTAGAAATCCACTCATGCAATTCACAAGGGAAGAAACAGAAAAAGGCTTCAGTTTCATCTGTGTATAGGTATCTATTCAACCAATGTTCCTTGGATATCTGAGGGTTTCTATTCTCTTGAGCTGCAAACGAATGCAATTTTTGAGCGATCCACTTCTCAATTTCCATCTTCGTGGGAAGCCACTTATTCGACATCACACATTACTCAGATATATCCCAGTCCCAGCAATGGAACCATTTTTGGCTTGATGGGGCTTGACCCAAGTTCAACTTTAACTGTGCCAACCAACAAAACCCTAACTGTTGACCCTTTCAGTAATAACCTATGCAACGTGGGCTGCATTCTCACTCGAAGCAGTCTTAGGGGATGCTAGAACCAAGTTTCTGCATCCAAATGCATGTGTGATGGTTTCCTAAAGTTCTTACGTCTTAGATCTGCCTTCGCACAAATCTATTCCTTTCGATAGAAAACTACTGCAAATATATTTAAGTTACTTTCATATATTTGTGAAGGTACTTAATTGTACTGATGAGCCTTGGTATTGCAACAAGAATGTTGCAACTCCCAAGGCTATCGACTTTAATTATCAACCCGGGGTTCATACAAACTTAAGAGGTATCAACGCTATATGTGCAACATACAATGTGTCATTCCTTTACTGTCATGAGAGAAAAGAAATGTTGCCTATTTGCAAGAATGAAAGATTGAAATTAAAAATGCTTGTAAAGTAACATGAAATACTCTATCTACTTATTAACACACTTTTCCTGCAAAAGAACCCTATTTTAACCCTATTTGTCACATGTGATGTTTTAACTAATTTAAGCATGAAATTTGATCTAGAGAGCACTAACTATTGTGTGCATGTGTAAATATAAAAGAACTCATTTTTTTAGTCTTTTTGCTTTATAAATGCAAATTCTAATCTTTCTTTGATCTTTGACAGGGGAGATAGGTGTGGAGGAAGAGGGGTACAATGATTTTGATGGTTTGAAGGTCAAGTAGGGGTCTAATCCTAGCTTCAATTATGATTTTTCTCAATTCGGGCTCAAAACAGGCCACTATGGGATTTCCTAAAGGATGTACTAGTTCTCCTACAGGATCCCCTGGTTCTCCTACAAGATCCCCTGTTTTGCTACAGGATGTTACAGATTTACTATATGAAATTATAATTCATCGAATTACTAAGAAAATCAAATCCAAATTGGATGGGACAAATTTTTTTATTGACTAGGATGTCTTAGGTCCACATTTCAAGTGGAATCACTCAAAAATACCTCTATTAACCAATGCTAAAAAATAGCAGAAAATCTAGAAATTCGAGAACTAGTGAGCTAGTAAATATATAACATTCCTAACCTAATCAAGTGAAAATTCAATGGGGTAATTTTTGTTATTAACTAGAATTTTCTTGTGATCTAATGAAAGTGGAACCAAATCTATTGAACCTCGTTAGCATGCTCTAAAAGTTAGCAGAAATTTACTGCTCTTTGCCATAAAGGAGTTCTAGAAATCTAGATTTGGGAATAAGAAAGCTAATCCAAGTAGCTCAATGATTACTATGACCTTCCAAAAACTTTCCAAGGAATAAATGATGCTTGTGATCTTGCAAAAGAACTTACATTAACCATTTAACCCAATCCTACAACAAGAAATCATTAATACTAAATGAAGAAATAGAAAACAATAAAAGCAAGAGATGCATGTGAATAAGAAGTGAAAATAAGGAAATAAAATGATATAAAAGGGCTTTGAGGCTCCTATGATGGCCAAGCCCAAGGAAAATCAGAAACCTCTAGAGTAGAACAATATTTAGAACTTGAACATGACACCAATCTTCATTATTTTCATCAATACAATTACATCCTGGCAAGAAAATACAATGGAGCTACAAAAATACGAGTTCTCTCCACAAGAATACTAATCAAAATCTATCCCTAGATGAAAATTCGACTTGGTACATATACAAAATGATTAAGAATCATTCCCCATGAATGGAGGAAGCTTTCTCCACAAAAATACCTTGATTAGTGGATCTGGTTCCCAATACTAGGAATCTGCATTAAATGGTAGGGAACACATTCCTAGATTTTCTCAATCATTGGAGTTCCACAATCTGTGCCATAATTCCATAATATCTTGTTGATTTATTATTTAATAGTGATCTTCCTATAGTAGGGAGAAAGTCCCTAAATTATCTCCCCCTCCAAATCTTCATAATCTACCCAATAATCTCATAATATTCCACAAAAATAAATAATATTAGGCACAAATATGCAATTATTCATAAACCTTCCTAACAAATATATTAAAGTTAAAAATACATTATCTAATGCAAAAATAGAGGTTTAATGTGCTGAAGGATGGTCATAGGCCTTAATTTATGTTTAATTTAGAGGTATGGGCCTTAATTTATGTCTAATTTAAAGGCCCATCATACCCCCTGTTAAAAGTGTTGCTTAGCCTCTGAGCAACTTAGTGGTCTCATTCATGACCCTAGTGGCCTCTCTCTTGTGCATTAAGAATGTTGGTTCTAAGTTCTGCAAAGATAAGCCCAAAAATATATTTGCGCAAAGAAAAATCCTTGTTCCTTGAGACCATTAGTTCGCCTTCATCCCCTTATTCAAGATGGTTCTTGAATATTTTTGAGTTTGGCAAGGTCTTCCACATAATTATCAACCTTTTGCTACCTTGTTCCATCATTTGGACACCTCTAACACCTTCAAAATGCCTTTAGACGAAAACTAGGATATCCTGTAGTAATTACTGTCAAAACTACAGGAAACCTTGTTAAAACTACATGAAACCCTTTTTGAGCATAAATGATAGTTTGAGCCTAGGACATGCCCTCAACTTGACTCTCATGCATTTCTCTTATTTCTATAACATCTTTTAGGCCTTGGAAAAAATCTAGAAAGAGATTAGAGAACTCTTGGAAAGCCTCTTTTCATCACCGTAGTTTGAGTTCTATTTTGATGGTGGAAGACTCATTTCCTTTTTTTGTCTTCTTTTTCTCTCTTGTGGCCTAGATGGTTGCCTAATGGCCTTGGAGTTCTTTGTTTTGATTAGGTCTCTCTTAGGCAATGTCATTTTGGGTTTTATCACAATTTTTCTTTCTTCCTTCTTGTAGCAACATTCTGACTTCCTGTAGCAGTCATTCCTTCTTCCTTCAGAGTTTTCTAACAGTATGGGAGTGATGAGAAATGATGTAGGTTTGTGAAAATGGAGAGGATACTCTGTTTTCTTTTTCAAGAAATTTTGAGGGTGAGATAGGGTTTGTTCTTGAAATTATTCAATGGTATGGATGAATGATCTATAGATAGTGAATATGAAGTGGATGGAGGGCTTGGAGTGTTGTGGTGACTTGGAATTTGTAAAAGAAAATTCTTCTTTTAACTGTTGACCTCATTCCTTGAAATCATCACCCTTCATAATTTGAATTTTCAACATTGCATGAGTGAAGGAGTGAGTTGCAATTAACTAGTTGAAGGTGGTTGAGACTGTTGACCCATCCTTAGGCTATAAAAACTCATCTCTCATGCATTGACAACAAATTTCTAACTATAATATGCTCAAGAGAAGAGGTTAAGAATATTGCATACTTGTACCTACCTAATGGTTGTTGGAGAGACATGCATGTTGCTGTTGAGTTGATGTTGTTGTGCTTCTCATGACTTGGGTACATCTTATTGACTCCCTTTTTATTTTTTGTTGATCTTATTTTGCTGATCAGTTGTCTTCTTATTGATGTGCAGGTGATGGATTCCTATGTTGTTGCTAAGCTCTAGAGGATTTTCATTATGCCTGTAGTTATGTTTCTTCTCTTTCAATTATGGTGCTAAAGGTTAGGCCTGGAGCCTACTGTTACTTCGAAATAGGCTATTGTAGCTACCCTTTTCTATTTTAATGTTTGTGTCCTTTCTCTGTTGGAGGGTAAATGCGTATTACAATGAGTGGAAGGTGTGACCATAGAGTGACATGGTCATGATGGGTGTTGGCTGAGATGTGGTGAAGTCAATGTCCTTTTTTCCTATCCCAAAATAGTCCTGCATCATTATTTTTCCATCGGACTACCTTTCCTATAGATTTTCATAACTTCTTGTAGTACTACAGGAAACTCCTATAGTAATTCAGAACAACCTCTTGTAGTAGACTTGTTGTGTCTGTATCTCCCAAACAATAGAATGGATTTACCTAAAACTTCGTGAGCATGTTTCCGCCATCATTATGCACCTCCCATTAAAAAATAAATTGGTCAATGGATGCATGGATCTTGAGAAAAACTAAAAATGGTTGAAGGTGATGGAGGCCGATTTCTTAGAAACTGTGCATTAGAATTTGCTAAAATTTCTTGGACATGTTACCATCATCCATATGCATCTCCCCATGAAACATATTTTTAAATGGATGCATGGTTTTCAAGTTATCGCAAAAATAAATTTCTTCTCTATATATTTTTGTTTCTTGTAGTAAAACATAGCCTTCTTATAGTTTTTTAGGAAAAGAAGCAAACTAAATCAGAAAAGCTTGAGAATGATGGGTGGATGGTGGAAATATATGTGGGTGATGGATTGGCATGGCCTTGGCCTTGTTGGAGCATTTTAGCAAAGGAGGAGAAAGTAAAAATTTGACTTCTTTTGACTAGGTTTGACCCATTTTTTCTTTCTTTGGTGGCAACCTTTTTTTGTTCCTTGTAGATGTATAGCAACTACATTCATCAAAGAGATAAATGAAGCAAGGATTTTTTTAATGTTTTCATTCTTTTTCTTTTAGGCCTACTAGCCGACTCAAGGAGGTTTTCAACTAATAGGTCTGCCTAGGCAGCTCAAAGGAGGTTTTCACCTAGGATCTTTTTTTTTTTCTCTTTTTTCCTTTTTCCAACCCATTGACCACCTCATGGTGGTTTTCAATCAATGGGCCAATCTGAGGCTCCTCCAAGGAGGTTTTCACCTAAGATTTTTATTTCTTTCTCTTATTTTTCATTTTTTTTCTAGCCTACCCTACTTGAAAAATAAAATCACTTTCAAGTATAATAATACTTCCAATGGATCCATGTGCACATCAAGATGATAGACAAAATTATTTGGAGGCTTGAAATGTATGCTTTGACATGTACCTGGATTTCAGAGACCAAATGATTTTACTGTGAAAGGATCAAGCATAGTTGAAGAAGAGAGTGATGCTCCATCTTGTTGATTTTCTGGAACCAAACCTTAATATAACTTTGAAATCCTTGGTTTTCTTGCTTATCTCGATCATTATTCATGTCTTCTTCTACCATGACCTTCAAATCTTCCTCTTTTTGCTCATTTTTTCTCTTGAATACATGGAGGATTTTATGGTAAGGAGCTCTCTTGATCACTGATTTTGATGTTTTCTCTTCATCAAGCACAACCCATGATTCTATGGTCTTGTCATTTGAATCTTCTTCTTTTGGATGTGGTACTTCAATGATATCAAGATAATCTATTTTTTGCAATACTCTTCCTGAGCTATGGTGAATACCATTGATCTCAAGAGGAGATGTTTGGAAGTGTTGTGCCTTAGCATTGAAAGTGGGTTGAGCTACTTCAATGTGTGGGTTTGGAAATGGTGGTATAGGTAGTTGAGTGGGAGTGGATTTTTGAGATGGATGTGGTTAGGGTTGTGGTTGTGGTGGAGATGAATGGTAGGGATAACATGGATTTGGGTATGTAGGATATTGAGGAAAATACTGAGGATATTGTGGATGACTCCCATAAGTTCATTGCCAACCTTCTTTCCAAGATTGGTTTTGGGGTTGAGATGACCAATGTTGCAAAGGAAAGGGTGTGTTCCAATTACTTTGAGATGGATGTGCATAAGCTTGAAATTGCGAATTAGGTTCTTTCATCATACTAGGTTGAATAGGATGCCATGGTCCTCTTGGAGCTACATAACATAGATACATTGGCAATTGACTTGCTCCATTGTCCTCTTGGTAAGCTTACTTCAACCTTGGTAGTGTTGGAAAATGTTTAACATCATGTGATTCTACGTGGACAACACAAATATCAACATCTTCTTTTTCTTCATTTTGCATTCTTAACATTTCTACTTTTTTTGTTAGATTGCTAAGAATTTCTATTTTAAAATCATCAAACAAGTTTCCAAGTTTATCTTGACTTACCGATCTTGATGCTGATTTACCTACTCTTGCCTTTCCTCTTGATATGTGTTTGCATGTTTCATAAATTTCTTCATATGATGATTGGTATACATCACCTCTACTCATGAGATCGAGGTTAATCCACTCATCCCTAATTGTTCTAAGTAAGAGGGTTTTTAGTGTGTCGGATCCTAAATTATATAGTTTTTCCCTCTTAATATTATAAATTAACCCCTCTATTAGATCCTCAAGGATCTCATATTCTCTTTGATTCATTCGAAATATTTCTTCTTTAAGATCATGATCTTTATATTTTTCTAGAAATATATTTTGCATATCATTCCATGATGTTATTGAATTAGTCCCTAAAGTCATGAACCATTTAAGAGATCTATCCTTCAATGTTGCTGGAAATAATCTCAATTTTTGTGTTTTTAATAAGTAACCATAAGATCTACAAAACACTTCAAATTCAAAGAGAAAAGTTTCTGGATCCTCTGACCTTAGACCATTAAATTTTGGAAGAAAAGATGGAGGGATGTTCTTCATGTGCACATTGATATCAATCTCTTGAATGGAGAATCTGAGAGGATCTTCCTCATTGTTTTCTTCTCCATCCATTTCTTCTACATTCTTTGCCATCTCTTCTTCTTCTTCTACCTACAAAAGCTGATGGTGATATGGCTCTTATTGTACCATGTGATCAAATGTTGGGGTGGGTTGGTGTTGGAGAATTCTTTTGTTTTTGTTTTCATGGTTGAATGAAAACTATAATGCACCCCCCTAAGGGCAGGCCAAAAGGCTGGCTGAAGGCTCAAGGATGGCTGAAGGATCAAGGATCAAGGCCGAAGGCTCAAGGATCAAGGATCAAGGCTGAAGGTCGAAGGCCAAAGGCCAAAGGTCGAAGGTCGATGGGCCGAAGGCCAAAGGCCTAAGGCAAAAGGATCAAGGCCGAAGGTCAAAGGTCGAAGGTCGAAGGCCAAAGGGTCATGGTGACTTTTGGTCATGTGCAATTAGGGGGCCGAAGGTTGAAGGGTGCAATTTTTTACTTTTGAAATTGAATATGCCTAATGCAAATATTTTTTTTGTTTTTGAAAAATGTAAGAAGAAATGAATTAACTAGGGAAGAAGACAATGCATACTTTGACACCTCCTCAAAAATGGTGCCAAAAAGTGACGAGCCTTGCTATTGCAAAAAGAATGCTGCAACTCCCAAGGCTACCAACTTTAGTTATCAAACCAAGGTTTGTAAAAACTAAAGAGGTATTGGCATTATATGTGCAACATAAAATGTGTCCTTCCTTTGCTGTCATGAGAGAAAAGAAATGTTGCCTATTTGTAGGAATGAAAGACTGAATTTAAAAATGCTTGTAAAATAACATGAAATCCTTTGTCTACTTATTAACACACTTTGCCTGCAAAAGAACCCTATTTTAACCCTATTTGTCACATGTGATGTTTTAACTAATCTAAGCATGAAATGTGATCTAGAGAGTACTAACTGTTGTGTGTGTTTGTAAATGTAAAAGAACTCATTTTTAAGATCATTTTGCTTTATAAATGCAAATTCTAATCTTTGTTTCATCTTTGGTAGGGGAGGAAGGTGTGGAGGAAGAGGGCACAATGATTTTGATGGTTTTGAGGTCAAGTAGGGGCGTAATCCCGGCTTCAATGATGATTTTTCTCAATTCAGGCTCAAAACAGGCTGCTACAAGATTTTCTATAGGATGTACTAGTTCTCCTATAGGATCCTCTAGTTCTCCTACAAGATCCCCTATTTTACTATAGGATGTTACAAATTTACTATACAAAATTATAATTTATCGAATGACCAAGAAAATCAAATCCAAAGTTGATGGGACAAATTTTTTTATCTACTAGGATGTCTGAGGTCCCCATTCCAAGTGGAGTCACTCAAAAAGACCTCTATTAACCTATGCTAAAAAATAGCAAAAAATTACTAGTCAAAAATCTAGAAATTCGAGAACTAGTGAGCTAGAAAATCTATAAAATGGCTAACCTAATCAAGTGAAAACGCAACGGGGTAATTTTTTATATGAACTATAATATTTTTGTGATCTAATTCAAGTTGAACCAACTCAATTTAAGCTTGTTAGAATTCTCTAAAAAATAGCAAAAATTTATTGTTCTTTGCCACAAAGGAGTTCCAAAAATGTAGATTTGTAAATAAGAAAGCTAATCCAAGTAGTTTAGTGATTACTATGACCTTCCAAAGCTTTTCTAGGGATGAAATGATTCTTTTTATCCTACAAAAGAACTTACATCAACCATTTAACCCAATACTACAATCAGAAATCATTAATACTAAATGCAGAAATAGAAAGAAAAAAACAAGAGATGCATGTGAATAAGAAGTGAAAAGAAGGAAAGAAAATGATACAAAATGGGTCTGAGGCTCCTTGAATGGCTAATACCAAGGAAACTCAGAGGTCTATGAAGGAGAACAAGATTTAGAAGCTTAACATGACACCAATCTGAATTATTTTCATCAATACAATTACATCCTTGCAAGAAAATACAATGGAGTTGCAAAAATACGAGTTCTCTCCACAAGAAGACTAATCAAAATCTATCCCTGGAGGAAAATTTGACTTGGTACTTATACAAAATGATTAGGAGTAATTCCCCATGAATGGAGGAATCTTTCTCCACCAAAATCCCTTGATTAGTGGATCTGGTTCCCAATACTAGGAATCTGCATTAAATGGCAGGGAACACATTCCTAGATTTTCTCAATCATTGGAGTTCCACAATATATGCCATAATTCCATATCATCTTGTTGATTTATTATTTAATAGTGATCCTCTTGTAGTAGGGAGAAAGTCCCTAAATTATCTCCCCCTGCAAATCTTCACAATTTTCCCAATATTCTCTTAATATCCCACAAAAATAAATAATATTAAGCACAAATATGCAATTATTCATAAACTTTCCTAACGAATATATTAAAGTTAAAAATACATTATCTAATGCAAAAAGAGAGGTTTAATGTGCTAAAGGATGGTCATAGGCATTAATTTATGTTTAATTTAGAAGGTATTAATTTATGTCTAATTTAGAGGCCCATCATGTACTTATGATGCATAATTATTACAAATCTACCAGTTCCATGTAGTAAATAAGCATTAATTCATATAAAACAGATTATAGAGAGAATATACATAAAATTTACAGTAGTAAATAAAAGGACACAGATGCATCAAGTTCGGCCCAAAACATTCTTTATTAGATGTAAACGTTTAGATACAAACTATTTATCCCTGCGCACTCAGTTGCAGGGGCCCGCGCACTCAACTTGCAGACTTACCAAGGTCTCTACACACTTAGCTACAGGAGCCTTCCCCTCTCACCTAAGTATAAGAAATATATGTTTCCTACTTTAGCACCTTGTCCTTACAATGATTCTTCATTTCTATTTATCGTCTAAGACTCGCTATGACTCAAATTTATATAGCATTTTCTTTACAATACCATGGTCTGTGGACCATGGTTGGGTCTCAAAACAACGCTATTACCTACCCATCCAAGGGACTAAAGCCCCTTTGACTCTACTTAGCTTCATGCTCTGCTTTCCACATTTCATGAATATTTTACCTTTGCTACAAAAAGATATCGCAAAAACGACTCAAAACTCAACAAAATTGACCCCAAGGACCCCATCCCAATAAGGTGTGATCTCTTATCTTTATAACATAGATCTAACTGCTTCCTGAATGCATGACCATCTAGATTGGGGATCATTATTAGATTGCATTAGCCATTACATTTTGTTGTTAGGTGATCTCAATCGGGCATGAGATCGTGGAGCAATAGCTCCTTGCATAATTAAATGCAACATAATTGGTGCTTTCAATGAGAGATGAATTCATGACCTCTTGCTCACCAAACAGGTGCTCTAACCAACTAAGATATGCAACAGAATTGGTGCTTTTGATGAGAGAAATTTTATTTTTCCATTAAGTTAGGAGGGAAAACTGTCCATGTTGATGCTAAAGTTGTCGACGCAACGTTAGAGTACAACCTACTCCTTGTTCGTAGCTAGTTTTATGCGATGACCGTAGTCATCTCATCTATTTTCCTTTTTCTTTGTTTTCCTGATGAAGGAAATATTTTCACTATCGATCAACTCCACTTATGCGTGCCATGTGATCACATTTACACTACTAGGAATTTCGTACCACTCGTGGGAGATTACCTCAATCAACTGCAAAGTATTGGTGCAGGGTTGTTCAAAATATGATCTCTTGTGGGAGTTTTTCCTTAACTCCCTCTGCCCAACACTCCTTCTACTTCTACCACATCTCCTATGCATATGATTTCTTCTAGAACCTATGGACCCCATATACCTTTTGATCCTTGGGTGGTGTCACCTGATCCTATGGAAGTGGATCAAGTTAGTGAGCATCCTTTGCCCCCTATTGTGCAAGATATTTCCTCTCTAGTAGTCTCGTCAATACCTCCTGGCATTGATCAGAAACTCCAAGTTCCTTTTCCCACATGGGCCACCACTCCACTTGTTCCACATGACTCCCTTGATGGCGAGCCTCCCCGGTTATTTAAATTGGAGGTCATGGATATATCCATTGATAATCCTATGAAGATTATGCCTCTCCCTACCTCTAAAATCCCTTATTTGGAACCTGTAGAGCTCGACATATTAAATATTTAATCTATCCAGGGGGCATTTCCTCATCCCTCCTTGGAAGTGCCACCCATGGACTGAGTCAAGCCTTGTGATTCTACTACCGAACTTGCCAAAGAATTTCCCACTTCATTTCCACCTGTTGATGAGCACCTTATGTTGGGCATGGAATCCCCCCAAGGCATGTTTTGGGGCTTAAAGCCCAAGTTTTGACCAAATCCTTTTGTAAAAGCTCTGCGAATTGCGGGCACGGAGCGCGAAGCCATAATAGAGTCATAGGTTTGTCCACCCTAGTTTTTGTAATGTATTGTCAGCTGGATAGACCTACCCATGGTCTGTGGACCATGGGATTGTATAAATAGAGAGAGGCTCTAAGTGTATAGGATAACTAATAACTAATAGAAGGAAAGCATGAGAAGTCTAAGTGATTGAGTCGAAGTGTAAAGTGTGTCTGTGGGTTGTAGAGTAGGAGAAGGCTCTGCAGCTGAGTGCACAGAGGCCTAGTAGTCCGCAGTTGATTGTGTAGACCCCTGTAGCTGATTGCACAGGGCAGGTCAAGTCTATAACTATTGGGAGAATCAATAAAGACAAGTGTTGATATAATTCTCTATATCTTTTCCTGGTTTAATGCATGATTAGATATAATTTGCAAGTATACTATTTATTTATAGCGCAAGCCTGTATGAATGTTTTGTATTGCTAACTATAACTTAAGACATTCAAGTAGGCGAAGGTAATTAATTAGTACTGGAAGATAAGTAAGATCTCAGGTAATAGCGCAAAGCGTGGCACAACATCTCATTAGGGATACATAAAGGTAGTGTATCAGGCTGCGAGGAACGGAAAGCCGGCGAAGCGGCCTTCATGCAAGAACAAACAGAGGACTAGTCATACCACTTAGACATCTCAAGGGTGCAGAAACCTAGTTCTAGCACCCTCCCATACTACTTTTAGTGAGACTTAGTCTGCGCTCCACAGACTGTTGCCGAAAGGGCAAGTAGTATAGGGATTTGTTGGCTTGTTGGGACCTAACCTAGGTTCAGAGTTAATTAGAAGTCTGCAACTGAGTGTGCGGACCCCTGTAGTAGAGTGCGCAGACCTTCACAGTATCTCATCAGGACCCAACGCGACACCTACACTATGGTGCGTGATTTGTCAGATAGGAGGAAAGCATGCTACAGATAACTACCATCTATTACAGAAGTATACGCAGAATTCACAGTAGTTGTTCTGTAATTTTTGTAGGTCGGTAGGACATGATGAGTGCACTTGTTGAAGTTATGAACTGATGATGGACTGAACTCCTACCTACAAGGTTTAGGTTGAAACATGACCCCTCAATCAAAATTAAGGAATGTTGTGCACCAGATTTCATGGGTGCAAATGAGGCTAAGGTGGAGGGGGACCAGGATGAGGTCGCAAACATCTGATATGTTACAATTGCGCAGGACCAAGGCATTATGCCCGCGATTGTACGAATCCAACATGAAAATCATGCTTGTGTTATACGTTGTTTGACCATGAGATGGAGGATTGTCCCACACTGATAGCAAGGTTGCACGATAAAGGAGCACTTCAACCTCCCCCAACTCAGAGCCTACAAATGATGAGGTCTTAGTTGCGCAAGGAAGAACCTAATGTAAATATAGTGCTTTGAAGTGGTATTACGACAAGGGATGATAAAGGCAAGTAACTTGAAGAAAGCACAGGGGTTCGCAAGGCTCCAACGAAGGAACCAGAATTTGATTTGGAGCATGCTAAGGAGACCTTCGTGGAAGCTAAGAGGAACTTCACTGATGCCTCCACTTCAGGAAGTAAAGATAGGCTGGAGCTGGAAATGGACCCATTAATGCTCACTACATTCTTAGAGACATGCATGAAGTTGTTGCATAATAGCAAGGCTAAAGAGGTTGCAAGAACTCATAACTAGATGCACTAGGACCATGCCAAGAGAACTGTGTGTAGTCCAGAAGCTCGGGAAGCACACGATGTGAACAAGAAGAGAAATGAGATTAACCATGCAGATGGGGGAATATGAGATGGATCAAGTGATTATGGATCTAAGATCAGACACAAAAATACTGCCAAAGCAGACATGGGAGTGCATGGGCAGGCCTACATTGCAATTTTCTCCTATCTAACTGCAAATGGTGAACCAGCAAAAGATGCTACCTATGGGGAGATTGCAGGGAACCATAGTAGATATTGAAGGAGAAAGAACGCTAACAAATTTTGAAGTGATAGAGATTGTTGATGACAACAATCCCTACCCTACACTATTGGGAATAGATTGGGCCACTAACATGAATGGAGTGATCAATCTAAAGAAGTGCAAGATGATATTTGAGAAAAATTATTTATGTGTAGTGGTACCTTTAGACTCTTCAGAAGGATCGTGCTACATGGAGCAGGTGCACGACTACAATAGTGACAATGACTTGGACTGCATCTACAAGATAACCACGTGGGAGCTGGACTGGGTAAATCCAACCGCGTATGGTTGAATCTCATGGGAGCACGAAAGCTCTTGCATATCTAATTCTGACGAGGAGATAGAACGATGGCAGAATCGGTTACACGAGGTAACCACGCTCAACTGTAACATGATGACAAGATCATTGTGCTGCGTAGCAACATAGGTAAGAGATCTACCTACAAATGACGGGTTAAGCGAGGTGGATGACCTCCTGAAAATGTTTGAAAGAGAAGTACTGGAACAACAGTGTTTCGACGCTATAAAATGGGTACTGCAAGATACGCCCACGAGGTTGTGGGTTATGCACCAAAGAAGTTTTGAGAATTGGCACGAATGCAGAAGGATGATGTGCATGTGGTTTTGGAAGCCTCAGATGTGATTAAAAGACCAGTATGATGGACAAGATGATCAACATGCACACCTTGGAAAATGGAAAAAGGTCTATGGGGAAGAGCCATAACCTGAGTGGGTGCACTTGTTCTGTCATACCTTGGATATTATACCCATGAATTGGTATATAGAAATGGAGCTTCGCCATGGCACGAATGAATGGGATATCTTGCATGAAGGATTTTTGTTAACCTTCACGTTTGAGGATCGTTGGTGGGATATTGTTGATGATGCGCTACAAGCAGTAAAAGCAGTTTATCTTTAAAATACCCCAGGAGCCAATGGAAGTGCTTTAGCCTGAACGGGCAACCCAGTTGAGCTGCATGCTGGAGTGTTACAACGTAAACATTGATGAAGACAACGAAGATCTGTGAAAAGTTAACATTCCAGAAACTGAAGGCCATCACGAGGTTCAAGGGCCATTGATTAAAGACCTTGACATTACTGTGCCAGTAAAGACAAAGCAGGTAGACATTGGTATGGAGGCCAAACCTAAGTACGCAATACTTGATGACTACTGGGATGATGCCACAATGGATAAGGTCACTGAGTTACTCCACAAGTACCAAGACTTATTCCTTACGATGATCATGGACTTAAAGGGGAACGTTGGCAATTTAGGGATGATGAAAATCACCCTAAAACTTGACGTGAAGTTGGTTAAGCAGAGGCCTTACTACTTAAATCTAAAGTACAAGGAAAAGCTCCGCGTAGAACTAGACAAAATTCTTGTAGCTAGAATCATTGAGCCAATGGAAGAATCTGACTAGGTAAGCCCTATGGTAGTGCATGAGAAGAAGAATAAGGGTGAGATAAGAATATGCATGGACCTTAGGAAATTTAATGACGCTTGTGTGCACGACCCATTCCCGACTCCATTCACAGATGAAGTATCGGAAAATTTCGATGGGCAAGAAGCATACTCTTTTAATAATGGGTTCTCAGGGTACCACTAGATCAAAATCGCGCTAGAAGACTGTGTGGGGATACTTTCGATACACCTTTATGCCATTTGTGTTAAAGAATGCATCGGCCATCATTTCGCGTATATTTGTTTCAAAATTGAAAGAATATATCCACAAATTCCTAGAGGTCTATCTGGATGATTGGACTGTATTTGGATTAGTTAAGCACCATGTAGCGAGCTTACACTTGATGTTGGATACTTGCTGACGACATCAAATTGCATTGAACCTCAAAGTGTATGTACCTCATTCCCTTCGGGAACCTGTTGGGACATGTGGTCTGCAAAGAGGGACTAATGGTAGACCTTGTGAAGATTGTAGTAATTCTGAATTTGGAAGCACCATGGAGTGTTAAACAGTTGCATGCTACCTTGGGACATACTGGCTAATACAGGAAGTTCATCAAAAGTTATGCCCAGATCACCGTGCCAATGGAGAAACTATTGAAAAAGGATGTTACGTTCTACTGGAATGATGATTGCATGAAGAGCCTAGATGTACTAGAAGAGAAATTGGCCTCCACGCCAATCCTTGTCTTCCCAAACTAGGATGTCGAGTTTCATGTCCATGTTGATGCATCATGTATAGTGCTGGGAGTGGTGCTAACACAAGAGGGTGGAGAGGGCTTGGATCACCCTATCAGGTTCACAAGTCACAGGTTGTCCAAAACGGAAAAGAAATATTCCAAAACTAAACACGAGGGGTTCGCTATAGTGTACGTGCTCCAAAAATACCGACACTATTTGCTAGGAGGTGTTGGGCAGCGGATCCCCCCATAATGGGGTTTTTGGGCTGGAGGCTTGGATTTTGGTCAAGTGTAATGTAAATACCCCATGAAATGTGGGCGCGGAGCGTAAGAGTCTAGGGTTGTCCACCCTAAGATAATGTAATCTAATGTAGAATTTGTTGGCCTATCCATGTTCCGCAGATCATGGGATTGTATAAATAGAGCGAGGTTCTAAGTGTAAAGGAGGGAATAGTTTTGGATGATAAATTAGCTCTAAGTTTATAAGTCTAAGTCTTGGGTTGTAATAGTAGGAAGAGGCTCTGAAACTAAGTGAGCAGAGGCCTGGTAGTGTCTGCAGCTGTGTACACAGACCCCTGTAACTGAGTGTGCAGGGCAGAGTTGGGATTGTCAATGGACATAGAATTAATAAAGATACGTTTGATCTGGAATATTGTGCTTTTGTTCATAAATCTATGTGTTTATGCTTTGTTATGTTTATTTATCTCTTTACAGTCTTATGATTGCATGCACTAGTTATTAATGTTGAATGATTAATTAGAATATTGGGCCCACATAATTAAGTTAAGATCTGTAATAATAGCACAGTAAGGATAAATGATCTAGACAACACCTCTCGCACTCTTATAGAGCTACAAGTTGTGAAGGACAGATGACTGTGTAGAGCAGTGCAAGTGCATAGGTTTGGTTTACAAACTTCCTATACTTCATCAAGACATCTCTAGGGTGTAGAAACCTGGTTCCAGTACCCTCCCATAGTACCTCGGGTGAGACCTCAGTCCGCGCACTACGGAATATTGCCGAAAGGGCTCGTAGTTTCGAGATTTGTTTGGCTAAATCAATTTTGAACCTGGGTCAGGCCCTAACAAGACAACAAATGGTTCTGTTGTCGAGACCAAGATTTGCGTAAGGGATGTCTGATGTCGTGCCACTAGAACCCAACAAAGAAGGAAATTGAAGAGTGGTTGGACAAGAAGCTTCACAAGTTCATGACATAGGAAAATAGAGCTCCGCAGGTATTTGAGAAAAGGTGGCTAGATCGCTACTTGTATACAAAAATCCACGAGATCTTCTTCACGTCCTTTCCTTCTGAACTATATGAGTGGATCATGAGGTTAGCTGACAGCCAGGGAAGGTATAAGCTCTACCAACCGATAGTGTGGACACCAAAATTACTGCGCAGAATGGAGGCATCAGAGGATAAGATTGCACAATCTGTCGATCATTTGCTTGACCAGATAATAGAGAGATTTATCATTAACTCTGCGAGAGACATGACCGTGAGCTACAATGAAGTAGAATGATGTTTTCTCAAGGGACCGTGAGGTAAGTACATTAAATCTTTTAATACCTGGATTAAGATGTTGTTATGTGAAAAACGGGTTATGCAGATACATTAATGTTTGGGATGATGTGGAGCAGAAATATCTATAGAGGTAGCGGGTAAGTAGGAAATAGTCCCTTAATTTCACCTTCGTGAGAGAGCGAGGAAGAGCTCACTCGGGTCTCTCCGAGAAGTGTGGTCAGTTTGATAAGGCAACACATTCTACAATTACTACCCCCACCCATGCCACCAACTGCTTCACCTCCTTCACCTCCATCTCTACTCACTCCACCTCCACCAACCTCGTAGTTTAACATGCCGAGGGTAATCAAGCTACTCATATTCAAAGGAGTAGGGAATGAGGATCCAGACTAGTTCCGGATCGTGGTAAGAGCAGTGTGGGAAGCACAAGGGGTCATGGACAACAACATTAAAAATGCTACATTGGTGAGTGCATTGCAGGATCGTGTGTTGACATGGTATATCAAGCACTCTAATGATCACCCAAATGTAGGAATAGCAGAGATCTAGAATGCATTGAACAGAGAATTTAGCCGATAGAAATCAGAGATGCAGTCAATCATCAAATTTAAGGAAATTGCGATGCTTCTAGGCAAGACCCCTTGGGATCTTGATCAACAACTAAAGAGTACAATCCATGAGGCTAATATGACGCTAATGGATGTGCAACACCACACATGGTTTGTGGTGTCTTTGACACCACACCTGAGGATGGCGCTGTCATAGCAGAAGCTTTCAACCCAGGCTGAAGCGTTGGAAATGGCGATGAGGTTGGATGAGACACCAAAACAAGATCCGGGGCTAGTAGTTCTACAAATCCATGCGCAATTATAAAATCGCTACTTGGAAATTCAGAGCTTAAAGTGGGATAGGGCACCGCGGTCGGAGGTGTGCGAGGAAGTGTGGTTCATAAAATGCAAGGGCTAGGGCCATGACAAGGATCACTGTCTAGTATTCGCGAACTATTTGGCAGGAGGGGAGCCAATGCTGTTAAGACCAGAGGCATAGGTAGGGATGATTGTGGCACTCGCACTATGGTGCATGATCTGTCATATAGGGGGAGAGCACACAATGGATAACTATCATTTGTTACAGAAGTATACACAAACTCCCCAGCAGTTGTTTTGTAATTATTGTAGGTCAGTGGGCCACGATGAGCGGACTTGTTACAGCTACGTGTTAATGATGGATCAGACCGCAGCCTATAGGATGCAGATAGAAATGCGAGTCCTCAGCCTAGCTGCAGGGATAGAGCGCGCTGGATTTCAGGGGCAAGGCCGAGGACGAGGAAGAATTGGGCCAGGAAGGGGCCGCAGACAGTTAATTTGTGACAATTGCACAGGACTAGGGCACTATGCCTACGATTGTACCAACCCAACGATAATATCTTGTTCATGTTGTGCTCAGTTCGATCATGAAGTAGTAGATCGTCCTACATTGATCACACAGATGTGCGAGAAAGGGGTACTCCAGCCTCCTCCGACTCAAAATATCCAAATGATGAGATCTGAACCACGCGAGGAAGACCCAAATGTGAATATGGTGCTCAGAAGCGGTGCGACCACAGGGGAAGATAAGGGGAAGAAACCTGAGGAAGATACAGGGGAAGAGCTTCAGGGAGGCCTCTACTTTTGGTAGTAAGGATCAACCAGAGCTAGAGATGGATCCTTCTATGCTTACTACCTTTTTGGAGGCATGCATTAAACTGCTGCATGAGAATAAGGCAGTTAAGGGACTACAAGAGTTGATCACCAGGCACGCGGGATCAGGAGAACTGCGCTAGTGCATAAATTGTGGAAGCATACATTGTTCACTGGAAGGGAGATGAGATTCATGGTGCAGATTGGCAATTATGAAATGGATCAGGAAATCCTAGACCTGTGTTCAGATGTGAATGTGTTACCAAAATAGATATGGGAATGCATGGGTAGGCCCGTGTTATAGTGGTCCCCTATTGAATTACGAATGGTGAACCAATAGAACATTTTTCCCATGGGGAAGTTGCAAGGGGTACCAGTTGATATTCAAGGTGCCAGCACACAGACAAACTTTTAAGTAATAGAGATTTTCGATGACAACAATCCTTATCCTGCATTACTAGGAATAGACTGCGCCACTAATATGAATGGAGTGATCAACCGAAAGAAGCGGAAGATGATATTCGAGAAAAAGTCCCTACGCATAGTAGTTCCACTAGACCCAACCGAAGGAGCGCACTACATCGAACCAGTGCATGACGATGAACTGGACTGTATTTACCAGATAACCGCATGAGACCAGGAATGGGTGAACCCAAATGTAGATGGGAGAATCCCATGGGAGCGCAATAGCTCCTGTACTTCGGATTCAGACAAAGAAGTAGAACGCTGACAGAACTAGTTGCACAAAGTGGCAACATTAAATTGCAATATGATGATTAGATCACTACGTTGCTTGATGATAGAGGCAAGCGAACTGCCAACATCTGAGGGGGTGATAGGGATGGATGAATTCCTAGACAAATTTGAAAGCACAGTATCGGAACAACATCGGTACAATGCGATGGAATGGGCGTTGTGCAAAACACTTGCACGATGGTAGAGTACACATCAGAAGACAATTGGAAATTGGTGTGAATGTAGAAGACAGATGCACTTACGGTTTGGAAGTCCCCAGTGTCAAATGAAAGCTGGGCAGCTAGGACAAAGCTGCTTGCATGCCCACTTGTGTCGATGAGTGCATACGTGTGCTGTGCAAGCACATCCTAGACTAAGGATCGAAAATCAGATCCAGACACGACAATAGGAAAAATGACGCACACTACAAATATTCCACATTAGAGCATTCAAAAAGCTATACAGAATCATGAACAGAGTTTACCAGGCAAGACGAACCAACTGGGACCTACATGTACCAGCAATTCAATGGGCCTATAGGGCCATAATCAAAAACTAGAGTGCGGAAGTGATCCCAACATTGACAAGAAGAGACAAAACCATTAGAGTAGAGAAGAATCCCCCTAAAATAACTCCCATAGGTGGGATAGTACGCAACGACCCAGTTAAAGAAATTATGTAGTTACAAGAAGCCATTTGGCGAGGGAACTTGAAACTTCACGAACTTGAGGACAATTGGCTATGGCTGAGAAAGAAAAGCATGATAATGGACGTAGAAATCAGAAAACTAGAAATCAAAATCACACAAGCATGTCGTGTTGATGAAAGGATAGGACGAGATACAGGTAGCCATACCAGTGCATTAGAAGATTGTCACTAAGAATTTATTGCTCTACTACCATGGCTGCGGCCGCACCTTATTAGACAAAGTAACCAGGGGAGTGCACCATTTAAGGAAGAACACGAGGCGCTGACTGGCACGAGGATAATTAAGGAGGGCCCATGGACCAGGTGGGAAGGTGACATGAAGCCTCACTCTGGTGGTGCAACCACCTAACTATTAGTAGGAAGCATAGTCTCATCGCTCCAAGTAGTTTAAAGAGAATGCGGGACTTTAAAAGAGTCTGTATGGGAGTTGCATGAAACGTAGGCTGCGTGCACGATTGTCATGTCAAAGGGGTCATGGCCATGCATAGGGTGTTGCGCTGCTACGCAGGTAGGCTAGGAGGTGATAGCAGGCAATTAAGACATGAATTAAGAATGAGATCTGGGATGATCTGCTGCCAAGAAGGCATTAATGATGTAGAATGGGGGGGAAGGGTCGAATTCAAATTCAAAGGATGCTATAAAACCTCTAGGGCCAGATCTAAGGCAATACTTTGTTGTTTGAGAATTGAGCAAGTACAGAGCATTGAACATCGTGTACTCTTAACATCCTCAAGTGTAGACACAATGATAGCTACTAGAACAAGATTGCGATTCGTCGAAGTTACCATGGAGCCCAGTATGGCCCATGAGGAGCCTGGAGAGGTGGAAGCTACGCACAAAGTTTCAAAATCACCATGCACACTACAGTCATAGAAAGATAAGCAAACGATGGGGCCAGTCCGGGTATCCCCAAGGAACCCATGATTTGGCAAATTGTCAATGTAAGAGAAGGGAAAAGCTATCACCATGGAAATAGAGGAGGAGGAGGAATACTTGCAGGCCTTGATTTCCCAAATTGAGGCGCAAGATGATGAGGTAGAGGATAACTCCCAAAAGCATTTTTTGACAAAGTTACCTCCTTACATCCCCCATGGAAGGGGAAGACCAAGGTATCGAAGAACCTGGAGGCCACAAAGAGTGCGCTCCAAACCCCGCTCCTCCCTAATGATATAAGTTTTGAAGCTCCACCATTAGGTTGAGTACCTACTATGAACAACCGCACCAACCAGAGAGGCTGAGGAAGGCTAGGAGATGTCCTCAGGGCATCAAACTAGGGATGTGGACAGGCAAGAGGACTGCACAGACCCCAGTACAACATCAACATAACTCAAGCAGCTGCGTGACTTGGAGAAAACCATCGCTAGAAAGAAAGGGAAAGTCACACAAACATTCGACAACCTAATCATGCTCATAAAAGGTGATCTTTTGGATATAAGAAAAACGATTCGAGAAGTCGCGGAGGGCGTGCTCCAAGGATTGCGGATGGAGCAGAACACTGTGTTGGGGGGCACTCAATGTGCAGCTACAAGGTTTATAGGTACAACAACCCCAAACAGGCACAATGGCCCAATATGTCACAGTAGCAACTATTGAGGCCGAACAACCGTTGCGTGCCCATACAAGTAACACCTTCATCTTGTCTGAAGGCACATTAGTAGTAGCAAGCAAGGATGATTAGGTTGTGATGAGTATCATGAAAGGCGTCAACTTGAACTTGGCTACCTTGCCACGTGAAATATTGTACCAGCTGTAGGACGGGGTCATCACTAAACTCCGCACCCGGGAAGGCCGAGAAATCCAAGTCCTTAATGAGCAAAAAATCAACATGGACCAACTTAAAATCCAGAGGGATGCATAGGTTGTGCGGGCTAGTGGATTGGAGCAGGCCATTGAAGATGCATGCAGGAGCATTCTAGAGTTGATCGTGCCGGCAGAACTACCAGCAACAAAGAAGGTCCATAGATTGGCAGCCGAAGTCTGCGAGGCCCAGGGGGAAATGATAAAGGTTCAATTGGAGCTGAACTTGAAAATCATTTAGCTGCAATTGAAGGCCTAGCCCTCCACACCGCCAAAAGTCAAAGAGCAGCGTGCCTGTGCTATCTAGATGGGGTTGGAAGAAATTGGCCAGGCGACATAGGGGTGCACTGGGATGTTGGAACAAGCACTAACCATACTTATGCACCTGCAGGAAGACCCGAACTTACAGCACCTAGAGAAAGAGGCATGTGAGCTATAGTATGAATACGACAGTGTCCATGGCACCGAGCAGATGGTTTCCCTTACTCAACGACTCACCAGACTACAGCAGGCAAGGGCACTGAAGGATCGATTAGACGTCGCGCACCAAAAGTAAGCCCTGTTGAAAGCACACATCTAGCCATGGATCGATGAAGTGCTCACAATCACAACTACCATTGAAGGGAAGCTGGCACAGATGCAGGAACTATACACAGTTGGACAGGAATGTGAACTGACACATGAAAATTTAGAGATAAGCGTGCAACAAGTACAACAGGCAGTAGAATAGTGTGTTGCAGACACCCAAGCTGCGTGAGACCTGCTACATGGACTTTGCGCAAAGATCGCCACACCAACAAAGTGACTCAAGATGAGTCACAATGATTGTGTTGGGGGCTTGTTGGGTAGGGGATCCCCTAATAGTGGGTTTTTGGGGTTGGAAGCCCGGATTTTGGTCAAGTGTAATGTAAAGACCCCGCGAAATGCAGGTGCGGAGCATGAGAGTCTAGGGTTGTCCACCCTAAGATAATTTAATTTAATGTAGAGTGTGTCGGCCTACCCATGGTTCGCAGACCATGCGATTGTATAAATAGAGCAAGGCTCTAAGTGTAAAGGAGGGAATAGTTTTGGATGATAAATTAGCTTCGAGTTTGTAATTTCAAGTCTTGGGTTGTAGTAGTAGGAAGAGGCTCTACAGATGACTGCGTAAAGGCCTGGTAGAGTCTGTAGCTGTGTATGCAAACCCTTGCAGCTGAGTGCACAGGGCAGAGTTGGGATTTCACTTAGATAGAGAATTAATAAAGATAAGTTTGATTTCAAATATTGTGCTTCTGTTCATAAATATGTGTGTCTATGCTCTATTATGTTTATGTATCTCTTTACAGTCTTATGATTGCACACACTAGTTACGAATGTTGAATGATTAATGAGAATATTGGGCCCACATAATTAAGTTAAGATCTATAATAATAGCATAGTAAGGATAAAGGATCTAGACAGCACCTCTCGCACTCTTATAGAGCTGCAAGTTGCAAAGGACAGACAACTGCACAGAGCAGCGCAAGCGTGTAGGTTCAGTTCATGAACTTCTTAGACTTCATCAAGACATCCCTAGGGTGTAGAAATTTGGTTCCAACACCCTCCCATACTACCTCAGGTGAGACCTTAGTCCGTGCACTGTGGACTGTTGCCAAAAGGGCCAGTAGTTTCGGGCTTTGTTTGGCTAAATCACTTCTGAACCTGGGTCAGGCCCCAACAAGCCAACAAGAGGACATTTCAAGGTGTATGCAGACCATTCTGCACTAAAATACTTGGCCAATAAGCCTATGTTGGGGGGCACATATGCAGGTGGATACTATTCTTCCAAGATTAGGACTTTGAGGTCATGGTGAAGCTTGGACACCTGAATGCAAGACCAGATCACTTGTCGCGAATTGAGATGGGAGAGGAACCTACTAGCTTGGAGGAATGATTACTGAACACATAGATCCTTGCTGTGCATGTAGCAGACGTAAACTTCGAAGATATAATCCACTTTATGACAATGGGAACTCCGCCGAAGGAATACTCCATCTAGCAGAAGAACGAACTAGTGGTGTGCATGATTAATTTTTCTATCATTGTGGGGCACCTATACAAAATGGCCAATGATGAGATACTGCTAAGGTACATACATAAATTTGAACAAAGTTAGATCCTCATGTAAGCACATGGGGGCACTGCAGGAGGACACTATGTAGGACGAGTAACTGCACAAAAGAAACTCCGCACAGGGTTATGGTGGCCAACCCTTCACCAGGATTCAAAAGCACACTATAAGGCTTGTGATATATGTCAAAGGACATTAAACCATTGCGGAGGGATGAGATGCCTTTGAATCCAAAAATGATGCTACAACCCTTGGAAAAACAGGCAATTGACTTTGTAGGACCTATCAAACCTCAGGGAAAAATGGGTGCGAGATACATTATCACTACAATAGAGTACCTAACTCATTGGGCAAAAGTGCAGCCGGTCAAAGACTGCACAACCACCATGGCTGCGAAGTTTTTGGTTGAACACGTGTTGACTCGATTTGGTTGCCCAAAAATCTTGATGAGTGATCGCAGTACACATTTCCTGAATGAAACCATCAACACACTAATAGAAGAGCTTCAGGTGTATCATCATAAAAGCACACTGTATCACCCACAAGCTAATGGGACATTAGAAGCATTCAACAAAATACTGTAGACCATGCTAACCAAAGTCTGCAACGTACAATGGAGCGATTGGGACCTGTGCATACCTGTAGTACTATGGGATTATAGGACAACGTGCAAGAAATTGATGGGAAAAACTCCTTTCTAGTTGGTTTATGGCGTGGAAGTTGTCATGCCAATCGAGTATATTGTACCTACTCTACGCATAATAGCGCCCACAGGTATGATGGACATGAAGCCCTGGATGAAAGGCTTGCGCAGTTGGAAGAACTTAAGGAGGAATGGTTCCTGGTTGGCTTTCATCAACAGGTGCAAAAGCAGCGTGAGAAGGCCTGACATGATTGCCATATTAAGTTGCACACTGTCAAGGTAAATGATTTAGTGTTGTTGTATGATAGTAAGTTTGATAACTTCCCAGGAAATTTCAGAATGCATTGGTTAGGACCATACGCTGTTAAGGAGGTCACAGAAGGAGGTGCGATACAACTATTAAAACTAAATGGAGAGCCTTTCCTAGGAAAAGTGAATGGAAACCGATTAAATCCCTACATGGGTGGCTCAGTTATCTAACTAGCCGATAGAAGCACAATCTTCAAACTCCAAGGATATGAAAGAAGCCAAGGGACTATAAACACATGCAGGGGATACAGGCACAGATGCAGAGAAGTAATTTCGACACAAGTCTTGGAACAATGCATGCAGTAGATCCAAAAGGCAACAGTTCAGTGTGTTGCCGACCTGGTAGCAATTTGAGCAGATTTGGAGGGAATCCACACAAATATCTCCACACCGACTGAGTGACTTGAGGATGAGTCCTGATTTTTGTGTTGGGGGCCTGTTGGGCATGGAATCCCCCTAAGGCATGTTTTGGGACTTAAATCCCAACTTTTGACCAAATCCTTTTATAAAAGATTCACAAATTGTGGGCGTGGAGCGCTAAGACATAATAGAGTCACAGGGTTGTCTGCCCTTGTTTTTGTAATGTAATTTTTGCTGGATAGACCTATCCATGGTCTACAGACCATGGGGTTGTATAAATAGAGCGAGGCTCTAAGTGTATAGGATAACTAATAACTAATAGAAGTAAAGCATGAGAAGTCTAAGTGATTGAGTCGAAGTGTAAAATGTGTCTATGGGTCGTAGAGTAGGAGAAGGGTCTGCAGCTTAGTGCGCAGGGTAGGTCGAGTTTGTAACCATTGTGAGAATCAACAAAGAGAAGTTGTTATATAATTATGTGTATCTTTTCCTGGTTCAATGCATGATTGGATATAATTTGCAAGTATATTATTTATTTACTACACAAACCTGTATGAATGTTTTGTATTGCTAATTATAACTTAAGGCATTCAAGTAGGTGGAGGTAATTAATTAGTACTAGAATATAAGTAAGATCTCGAGTAATAGCACAGAGCGTGGCACAACCCTTGGTTAGGGCTACGCAATGGTAGTGTATTAGGCTGCGAGCAATAGAAAGTACGCGATGCGACCTACACACAAGAACAAATAGAGGACCAGTCGTACTACTCAAACATCTCAAGGGTGCAAAAACCTGGTTCTAGCACCCTCCCATACTACTTTGGGTGAGGCCTCAGTCCATGCTTCGCAGACTGTTGCTGAAAGGGCCACTAGTACAAGGATTTGTTTGGCTAAATAACTTCGAACCTGGGTCATGCCCCAACAAGCCAAAATCTTGTACTCCCTTTATGTCTTGATCCTCCCTTATGCCCTTATGTTAATTTCAAGAGTGTGATTATTTTAGACTATCCCTGACATGATCAACCTTTTTTGATTGGGCAGTTTGATTTCCTTTCGCATGGCCCTAGATTGGTGAGCCATATGGTACCCTCATCTTCCATGAGTTCACATATAGAAACCCTTGGCATGTGCCCAGCTGTGGGCATGCTTTAGTGTGACCTACTAGATTTCATTTCACTTGTACATAGTGCACATAGGAGTGTGATCTTTTTTTGGTTTGGTGTGTGATGTGAATATTTTCCATGCCTTATTGATGAAAAAAATCCAAAAGAAAAAAAAATATGGTCTTATTTTTACCTCCTCCATGTTTACCTTTTTCATTATTTGATTTAATCACGAGTCTAGTATTTCTGGATGGTTTTTATAGGATAGGGTGGTGTTTCTATTGCAACATCCATTGGACCTTAGGTGTGTTTCTCTTGAACTTGGCATATAGGTTTAGGTCATATATCACCATCACCAATGCATTATTGATCGTTACTGTCATATATATGCCTTAGGTCTGATTGTGTTAAGTTGCAAGTTTAGCCACTTTCCTTTATGCATGTCGTAGCTTGGTAGTAGATCTTACCCACTCTTGGATACCCTAGTTAGCATTATTTTTCCAACTTGGTGTCCATGTAGTAATTTTTTATTTTCTTCTTGGAATTCCTCTTTCTAACCTGTGATGGCCTAGAATTTGAGCCTCATGTCCTGTTCTTCATCTATTTTATAGCTATACCCTAGGAGGATTCCACCATTTTTATCCCTTGTGATTGCCATTTTTTATCATCTTACTTTTTCACAATGAGCCTTGGTTTCTCTCTTCCATCTTCATCATCTGCTTCGCCTACCCTCACTTTCACTTGGTGTTTACCCTTTCTTAGAGGAACCGCTATGATGAGTGGTCCTATTAGCCAACCTCTTGTCCTTTTTATGTTATGAGTAGTTCCATCATTATTGGAATGAGTTGTTACCCTTTATACCACGCGTTCCTCCAAGAGGAGTTTTCTTTGAGCTCTTTTTAGAATCCTTAATTTAGAAAATATTGTCAAGTAAACTTGTCTACTTCACGCTTGTTAAATTACCTGAAGTGTCATCTACCCAATATAATTTTAACCCTTTTCCAGTCTGTGATAGATCAGTTACAAAAAATAATACCCTAGTCTACTTTGGCTAGGAGGTTCCTCCTTATATACTTTTATCTCTTTTTCGGGCTTGGGGGACAACTTTACGAAAAAGGAAATTTTAAAAAGAAAAGGGAGGGAACATCTTTTTCCATTAGTCATCGAAATGGAAGCATCAGTTGCATCACCTTTAAACATGGCACATGTCTGTCTCATTATCTCCCAGTTGGGTTTTAGCTTGCCTAGGAGCCTTAACATCCTTTTGAGTCTCTTTAATCCTCTGATTGGTTATTCTTCCAGTCATATGGAGTGTGCTTCAATGCCTCCTGCATCATTGCATGATATCACATGGTGCTCATGATTCATGCTACCAAATCACTCTTGTGTCATGCCACTATGTGTTCAAGGGAAGTCTCAGCCAATGTCGACCATTTGAAATAGCCTATTGATCTTCTTGAGTCATCCATCCCCATGTTAGTTGTGCTTCACCACTTCATCACTTCATCCATTCATCACATCATCCTTGCCTATTCTATGTCGATCGATGGGGGATAAATTGAGGCCCTCCTTCAACAGACCTTCTCCTGTCGACTTCAACTCATTATCCAGGAGCTTGATCTAGGAACGAGTAGTACCTTGGAGCTTGCAGACCTCAGTGGTAGGCTTCCTCACGATCGAAAATGGGCTTACATCATTGGCTCCTGGTTGATCGAATTCATTGGTGTTCGACATCAGTTCATCTATTCACACTTAGTCGACTACACTAGGTGCCTTGGGGTCCATTTTCCTCATTAGTGGACTCCCTCGCATCTGTTACTAGTTTACCTCATTGGACGGTAATCAGAAAATTTCTACCATGCTCGACTTCAGCTCATCTATTCGCATGGTGTAGATTTGTACCATCGGGGTTATATCAAAGACCCTAGGTCAGGGACATCTCACTATTATATGGCATCCTTCCCAAGTTGCATTTGAGTTATGTATCATTAATATACTTTGAGGAATATCTTGAGACACTTCTCTATCTATCATGTGTTCATAGACCTATTGATGTATACTATGACATAGATCCACATTGTATTTGTTGGTGGTTATTCTTTATCTATTGAGTCACATGGATCCACTGTATATGTCTTCGAGGCAATGTTTTAGAATTTCATGTCATGGATCTGCAGTGTATTTTATGGTGGCCATGTTCAATATATTCTTATGAACGAGCGTGGGTATGCCCGCCTTGGGGATGTTATCAGCAAAGTTGAGACTTCAGCACTTGAGTTCTTCCAATCTAGCTTTGTAGTCTTAGCTCCTTCCTCCCATTTTGAGCATTGAGTATTATTATAATGCATTTCACCCATTAGTTTCTCTTTTAAAGTCATCCATTAGGGGGAATATGTTATAACCATATTTTCCACTCCATTATAGTGAGAGAAACCCAATATGAAGTTGCCTGAGTTGTTTGGCTAAAATTCATCCCTTTTCACCTTTTTTTCTTACTTATGTGAGATTTATCCGATATTAAAATGGTGAAATTACATAATTGAGAAATTTATCATAATTATTTTGCCAAAATATTATAATAATGAGATAATACTTATTTCATAATTGAAGTAACTGAGAAAAAAATCATAATTGTGAAAAAGGTTTCGAGAGTCTATCATTCCCAAGGATATCAACTTGACCCACTTGTGTATGATTTGGCTAGGGGTCCATTATTATAGAAGTTTCCTAACTTCTCAAGCCCCTAGGTGTCTAGATAATTCTCTCAAAGGATAGAATGATCCTTTATAATCTCACCAAGAGGAAATGAGGAGAGAGTATCCAAAACTATAGTGCAAGAGCTCTACTGTCTTGGGAGATGAGACCATACTACAAGTTGGACGAGAGGATCTTATTTGTTGAAGGTATACATTTGATGCACTTTCATTTATATGGTTAATGAAAATTGATGTTCCCTTCCTTACATGAATTTATGTTCAGTATGTTATATGATCATATCTATTGCTTTTGATCTGACAATATTCCGAGGAATATCAACTATTGTACTTGTTTAGTTATGTTTGTGTGAAGGGATAGAGATTTGGTGCAGATGTGTTGGATTGCTCAAGTGGAGGAAGAGATTTTCATCAAACTCAAAACCCTTCCCTAACATGTGAGGATTACATGTGTGATCTCTTATCTTTATAGCATAAATCTGACTGCTTACAACATGCATGACCATCTAGATTGGGGATCATTACTAGATTGTATTAGCCATTATATTTTTTTGTTTTGTGATCTAAATCGTGCATAAGATCATGGAGAAATAGCTCCTTTCATACTTAAATACAACAACTATAGTATAGATTAGATTAAACAATTGGGGTTTTCACAGTGCAGGTTAGACTCTTTGTGTAGTGAGTGTTTTAGCTTCCATAGTCCAGATCAAATTGCTGGAGCCCATTTTGTAGTACCAAGACCTTGGGGTTTCTGTTACTACAGTCCAAGCCCGATTTTCACAGGATATTTGGAACTATCAAGCTTTCTAGAATTCGACCATTACAATATTGATCAACTAGGAGTAAAACTTGTTTTAGAGTAAAAAAAATAAAAAATATAGGAACATCTCGAGATGATTGCAAGAGACGTAACCCATAATATTCAAGATGACGAGCTAGTCACAATGCTACCTTTCACTTGAAAGCCCCCAATTTCGAAGCGGTCTAAAATTTTTTCTCGATGCGACTTCAAGTGACCCATGTCACTAGACTCCTGAGCTTGACCTCTTTCCGTGCATACTACTCTGAAGTAAGATCAAAATTTGAATGGAGCTAGTGTATGCTCGGTACTAGGTCTCAAGTTATGGTTGTGGAAAGGGCTGCTGAGAAGGTCGACAACCTCGAGAAAAAATTCAATGACTTTTAGGTGTCCATTAACACCTAACTCGCACAAATAGTGGAAGCTCTAAAGATGCATTGCAAAACCATGAGGGAAAAACATAGCATTCATGCACACATAGAAGGAGAATCCAACCATCACATTCATTTCCATGGGGATCACTAATCTTCAAGCCACCAGAAACTCAAGCTAGACATGTACAAACTTGATGGCTCTAACCCCACAGTATGGGTGGCACAAATGGAATAGTATTTTCTCCTTAATAATATATGGGAGGATGGAACTAAAATACATGTGTGAGCCCTTTACTTGGACCAAGAGCAATTGTAGTGGTGGTAGTGGCATCAGAAATGTTATCCAGCGAGGCCAACTTGGAACATGTTATCAAAAGCCATTTGTGGCCACTTTGATTGGGAATCTCACTTTTTGGGTTGTCTCACTAAGCTTAGGCAAGCAGCTACAGTAAGGGACTACATTGCAGCTTTTGAACAATTGGCCATTAGAATTGAAGAAATAGGAGATGCCTTTCACTTGGAATGTTTCATGAGTGGCCTAAAATAAGCCATCGAAGCTCATGTCCTAATGCGTCACCCAACTACTTGGTTGGACACATGTTGCAAGTCCTTATATGTAGAATTCACCTTAAATTCCTAGCACAATCATACAAATTTTGTCACAAAGGCACATCCCACCCAGGCTATGGGAACGACCCAAACACTTAAGGTTCAAAAGGTATTGCTGGCAGAAAGGGTCAAAAGAAGGAAACAAGGACTCTGCTACTAGTGTGATGACAAGTACTCCCCTAGACATAAATGTAAGGAACCAAAATTCTTTCAAATTGGTGCTACTGAAAACAACTTTACCGATGAAGCTCCATCCACCAAAGTGAATGAGGAAGAAGTGGGTGAACCCAAAACTGACCTAGACAATAATCTCATATCTACACTAGATGAGTCAGTTGTATCACTACATGCCTTGTCTAGAATTTCTTCACCCAAGACTCTCAAAATTTGAGGTTTTATTAAACATTGGCCAGTGGTGGTGTTGATTTATAGTGGCAACACAGATAACTTTGTCCATAAGAGATTAGTAGAAGATTTTCATTGTTTTTTGCATGCGGTATCTAATTTCCAATTCCTTATCACTGATGGGGGGACCATGAAATGTGAATGATGTTGTGAAAATATTAAGCTTTATATGGGGGGCTATTACCTCAAAACCCACATGTTTTCCATTGAAATGGGTGGTTGCGGCATTGTCCTTGGTGCTAAATGGCTCTGCACACTATGCCCTATCAAAATTGATTTCTAGGAATTATTTATGAGCTTTAAGCAGAATGAACATAGTTACCGATAAAATGGGAAAATTACCTAGTACTAGTTTTTTTGAGGTTGCAAAAGATCACCCGATTTTGAAAATTGGTGATTCATAATACACCTTTTTCTTGGAGCATATTTTTGGCACTTTAAATTTTCTTATGTATCAAGTATGAACATGTTTTAAAAAATGCCAGTGATTTTCATGCTAATTTTAAAAAGTGTTGATGCAACATCAACACATTTTTTAAAGAGTTTATTTTTGACACTTTAATTTTTTTATGTATCAAGTATGAAATTTTTTTAAATGTTAGTGATTTTCATGTTGGTAATTAAACATTAAAAAAAAAAAAAAAATGAAAAACATGAAAAAAAAAACTTCAAATAATAAAAAAATATATATAAAATTAAAAATAAAAACAACCACAAAAATGTTAAAAAATAAAAATAAAAATTGTAAAATAAAAAAAATTAAGCAAAAATAAATAATAAAAATAAATAAAAATATTTCAAAAAAAAGCTTAATTTGAATAAATTAAATTGAAAATTATCTCAAAAAAAACAAACACATCTATAACTATTTTTTAAAGCTAAAAAAACAAAAAATACAACCACAATAAATAATAATTAATAATAAATTTAAACAAAATTATAAAAGAAAAAATTTTAAATATTAATTAAAAATATAATAAATAATAATTAAAAAAAATAATAATAAAAAAAATTGGAAAAAAAAATCATAAAAGTTATAAAAACAAAATAAAATAAAAAACCTTAAAAAAAATTAAAAAAATTTAAAAATTAAAAATAAATTTAACAAAAAATAATAAATAAATAAAAAAAAATTAAAAAAAATAAAATCAAAACAAAACAATTATGAATTATGAGTTAAAAAAGAAAAAAAAATCTCGCCTAGAGGTTGGTAGGGCCGATTCCCAAGAATTGGCCTTGCAGCGTTTGGGCGGGGTTGGCCAGGGGCGTGGCTTGCACGTAGCCACCTCACCACCCATGACTAACCTCGCCCAACGGTTGCAAGTTCGATTCTCGAAATTGTCACCTAGCCCCTGGGCGTGGGCGGGGAGGCCAGCTATGTGCAGCCCGTTCTCTACCCACACCTATGGCCAATCCTGCCTAGGAATCGGCCCTGCCAGCCCCTAGGCAGGGTTGGCCGCAGGTGCAGGTAGGGAGGCAAGCTACATGCAAAATGCCTCCTCACCCATGGTCGTGGCCAATCCTACCCAAGGGTTGGCAGTAGCTCATTTCCCCACTCACGCCCATGGCCAACCCCGCCCAGGGATGGTGGGGATTTTTTTTTTTTAATGGTTTTGTTTTGATTTTTTTATTTAATTTTTAAATTGTTTTAATTTTTTTTTTATTTTTTAAATTGTTTTGTTTTAATTTTTTTTTTAATTACTTTTTTTTGTAAGCTTGGTAGTGGCTTCCCTTGTCGATTAATTATCTATAATAAGGTAACAAAATATATCCAATGACCTCAAACTGACTAAAAGAAACTAGGTCTGTTGGCCACCGATCAATGTCATAAGTTGTCCAAAATTTAAAAAGTTTGATCCTTATCATCCATGCTAAGTTTGCTACTGCATCTAATATATGCTTAATTATTTGACGTGTAAAGTAAATGCTATCCAGCATAAAAACAAAATTTACTTTCTATTACTCGTCATAAATCCTCAGATGACTCAATAGGGGTCGGATCCTTGGCACTTGACCTAGGCACTTCATTCTACAACAACGTTTGGATCTGATTCTCCATTCGCCCAAAATGAAGGTTCTCGTGATATTGCTATACTTGTACAGCGTGGATTTCCTTCTATATGTCCTTTAAACATGGTTCCTCCTACTTGGATTTCTCTAGTTCTTCTTTGTCCCTGTATGTTCTCATTGTTGTGGCCAAGAGATTCTTCATGACCCAGTACTACTAGATGGTCTAGCTAGATAGTGTTTGATGACCTCTAGTATGTCCTAGGCTGATAAGCAATGGCTCTTAGTAATCCATTCGAAGTTATTCATTTGCCGCATTGGCATTCACTCTATATTCAAAGTTTCTATTACTGCTTTTACTTGTGTTGGAGTGCCTACATGGTAAGCATGCATTAAGTTCTACGTACTTTCCTTGCCCATTTTTCTTTCCCTTTTGCACTGGGTTTTTCTCGTTGAGGCCAATGGACCCCTCATCTTCTTTTCCACCTATTTGCATTCTCTCTAGCCCCCTTTTCTTCTTGTCTCACTTCTACTTTCACCATCTTTTCCTTCGGCAATTCCTTCAGTCCCCACCCCTCTCATGTTCTTGCCTGTTCTTGATGTCGGAGCACTGGAGATTGAATGTTATAGGAGTTAATTAAACCTGTAATGTTAACATAAGTGCATACAATAAAACAAATCCAATTTCATTCACAACCTTTTGTCGTTCCTTGTAGTTCTTCTTTAAAGCATGCCCTCTACATGTTTGCTTCTCAACAACTCGGTCGCCCCCAATTCTCAACAACATTAGGGGTAATGCTTCTCTCCTCCACTCAAAGACCCTCGTAGAGACCTCCAATTGGGATCCTTGCAATGGTCCATATCTCCTCCTGGGAGCTGACAGAGTTTTCACCACCAGGGTAGACCCTCTGGACTTGAGATGCACTGAACCCTCCCTCTTATCATTTCAAGTTCTCACCCACCCTTGCATTCCATCTCGACTCAGGGTTATTAAGTATGTATTCCCCCCAACCATGCAGAGACCCACTGGTCTAGTTTCCCCCCATTCCTATTCCACTAAATCTCTTTCCTTCCCCTTTGGGTTTGGTGGCCCCCCATTAGCCAAACTAGTCATGCATGGCATATCTTCCATTTCCCATACCCCCTCACACCCCACACTGTTTCAAGAAACAATCAGACCCCCGCAAGCTGTCAAAGTAGCTGTAGCCCCTTCTCAATCCCAGGCTACTAAGATTCACTATCACAGTTATCAATTTCTTTCCCTAGTGTTCGAGAGACCTTCCAAACCCTCCACAGATCCCCCCCCCCCC
>APFE030300808.1:63698-81994 GCA_000404065.3 Pinus taeda | reverse complement strand
AATTTCTTAGTTCTCCAGCCAAAGGTAAGGCTCATTGGTATCCTCTCATTCTGAGAAGACCCTAGTTGGCTACAGCCAATGCCTACATCAGCTATCGAGCTAGGAACATGACCATAAATAATGGCCACATGTCCAAGCAGTTAATCCTATACCCTCCTACCCAACCCTTGCTAGAACATGATCTACCTCTCTGGTTGGAGGAGGAAGATGAGGATGAATTTTGTTCTGCACCACTTTGTACATTAGAAACTTCCATGGTGGGGCAACCACAAGATGAGGATGAGATGATCGAAAATTTGATTCAGAATCCACCTCCTAGTATATCACCCTTAGAATACATAGTAAGATAACCCCAAAACAACCCCTCAAATGATCTCTACGTGGCTGATCCTACTCCTCCCTGTATCAAAAATATAGAGTTCGGCCCAAAAAGAACATTGAAAATCAATTCATCCCTATCTACTTCCTAGGAGAAGGAGCTATGCAGCCTGCTGATAAAGCATCTAGATGCCTTCGCCTGGAGTTATAAGGAAATGAAGGGAGTGCACCCTTTACTATGTACTCATCATATATACATCAAGGAAGATTGAAAACCAATCAGTTAGCCTCAAAGGAGGATGAATCCAACACTTAAAGATATTGTTAAGGAAGAACTACAGAAATTGCTTGATGTAGGATTCATCTATCCCATCTCTGACAGTGAATGGGGCTCTCCTTTGGTGCTAGTGCCAAAGAAAAATGGTAAGTGGAGAATCTATGTCGACTATCAGGAATTGAACAAAGCCACTAAAAAGGACCATTTTCCTTTATCTTTCATAGATCAAGTAATAGATGATCTGGCAGGGAAAATTTTTTTCTCTTTCCTAGATGGGTTTAGCGGGTACAATCAGATTCAAATCAGCCCGGAAGACCAACATAAGACCACTTTCACTTGTCCTTGGGGTACCTTTTCATATTAGGTCCTTCCTTTTGGTTTGTACAATGCTCCAACCACTTTCCAAAGAGTGGTATTGAGTATATTTTCTGAACTGGTTCATGATGCGGTAGAAAATATACTCAGGCTATCTCAAATACCGCTCTTTGGAAAGTGGTTGGCCCTTAAACAAATTCAAAAATTATATCATAGGCTATCAAACCTTTGTGCACACTGATCATGTTGCAATTAGATATTTAATGAACAAACTAGATGCAAATGCTCACATTATTAGATGGTTGCTTTTACTACAACAGTTTGATTTGACCATTATTGATAAGCCTGGTAAAGAAAATGTTGTTGCTGACTTTTTGTTTAGAGTAAATTTGCTTGGAGATGAAGAAGGAATGGTGGATGACTAAATGCTAGATGAAAATATGTTTGCTATCTTAGTCCTCTCTCCATGGTTTTCTAATATAGCAAACTACTTAGTTTCAGCACAGTTACCACCACACCTATCCTCAAAGGAAAAGAGTGAGATAGTAAGGGAAAGCGCCCCTTTCACCTGGATTGGGGGAAATCTCTTCAAACTTGGCCTAGATTAGATCTTTAGAATATGTTTCAAGGAGGAGGAAGTCTTTGAAATCCTCCTAACCTGTCATGATGATCTTTGTGGATGTCACTTTGTAGCAAAAAGCATTGCCTTCAAGATATTGCAAGCAGACTACTACTGGCCCACTCTTCATCAGGATGTGAGGCAATATATCAGCTAGTGTGATTGGTGTTAGAGGATGGGGAAACCTACTCCAAAGTATGAGATTCCCATGCAACTGCAAGTGACCTTTGAGCCATTTGAGAAGTGGGGCATGGACTTTGCAGGGCCTATCAACCCTCCTTCAAAGCATAAATAATACATCATTGTGTGCACCAATTACCTGACAAAGTGGGCAGAGACAAAAGCAATCAAAGCAATGACATAGGAAAGAGTAGCTAAGTTTTTTAGAGAAAACAAATTCTACAAGTTCGGGTATCCAAGAGAGTTGGTCATAGATCAAGGCAGTCAGTTCACTTCCAATTTGACTGAAGACTTTCTCACACATCATAGAATCAAGCACGAGACTTCCACCCCTTACCATCCACAAGCCAATAGGTAGGTGGAGGTCACTAACATAGCATTGGAATGGATCCTAACCTAGGTAGCGAGCAACAGCAAAAAAGACTGGGCTAATAGATTAGTTGAGGCCACTTGGGGCTACAACACAACATGGAAGACCACCACATGGTTCACACCCTATGAACTAGTATATGAGAAGAAGACTTTGTTGTCAATAGAATTTTAGTTCAATACCCTAAGGATGGTAGCTCAGGTGGACCTAGACCTCAGCCATGCACAAAAAGAAATACTACTTCAGCTTAATCGATTGAATGGACACATATTGCAGGCCCTTCTCGATACAGAGGTAGTTCAGCTTCAGAGAAAGATATGGCATGAAAAAAATATCAAGGAGAAGCAATTCCAAGAGGGAGATTGGGCACTACTCTATGATTTGAGATACAAATATTTCGAAGGCAAGCTGAGGACAAGATGGCTGGGACTCTACACTTTGGAGAAATGTAATGATGATGGTTCAGTTTTGATCAGAACCATTGATGATGAAGCCATCCCCATGCTTGTTAATGGACATCAGTTGAAAATCTACAAGAAACCCCTCTCTAAGCAAGAGTTTATTAAAGGTCTGGATAAAACAATGACGGTAGTGGAGCATGTCTTAGCTTCCACTTCACCCACTCACTAAAGAAAAAGAAAAAATAAATAAAAAATAAGGACTCAAGTGAAAACCTCCATGAGGCGCTTGAGTCCCATCATTGGATTGAAAACCTCTTCTGAGGCGGCCCAGTGATGTCAAAAAAAAGAGAGGAAAAGAAGATCCTTGGGTGGAAACCTCCCTTGGAGGAGCTTAGGGCAGCAATTAGGGTGAAAACCTCCCTGAGGGGCCTTAGTTGTTCTAAAAAAAAAAGTGAATTTTCGTTTGCATTACAGGTTGCAGGAGGACTAAAAGAAGAAGAAGAAGGTGCCAAGGGAACCCCACATCCACACCAACACATATCCTATCTTCTCCACACTTTTCTCCATCATTTCTGCCATTTCTTTCACCCCACTGTGTTTTTTTCCAAAAACTGTTTTCTACAGGAGGCTCTTGTAGAAATTACAGAGAGCCAGAAATGAACATAAAAGGAATTTTGAGGGGTAGGGAAGCTTCATAAAGAACCTATAAACTCTCCTATTGTCTTCAAACCTCCTTTCCATCACTTCCAAGCCTACATCACACCCCAAGCATCATTCTTCTTCCTGTCCAAGAAAAACATAGAAAAAAACAGTTTTTCAGGAAAAGAAAAAAACAAAAATAAGAGAGGAAGTAGCACCATCCACCTCACCTAAAGCCTACCTACTACCTCTCCATCATTATCTACACTTTTGGCATCATTCCCAAAGCTCCAAGCATAGAAAGAAGCTAAAGTTTCAAGGGGAGAAACAACTACAGGAGCTCCTGTAGGAATTTCTGTAGCAGTTGATCCCATCAAAACCCAACACCAGCAGGAGAAGAATGCACACATGAAGGTTGAAGAAGGCACCTAAAGCTCAGACCCAGACAGAGGAGAACCTGGACAAGACACAGCCACACATCAACAAGCATAAAACATGCAGGAAAAGAAATAAAGGCATGCAGTAGAGAGGGAGCCACAACACCTCACAACAAATACATTTGGATCATAGGTAAGTAACTAACTCACTCCTCTATTTGCATTTGTGTAATTAGAAGTCATGAAAAAGCAATGAGATGGTTAAGGTTGAATGAGGGAAAGGTGGCCAGTTAACTTGGTCACCTTCATCTAGTTAACTCCACTCATCCGAGATGTCACCCACACATGCACACAGTCAACTCAAGAAAGATATCAAGGATAGGTAGTGGAGGAAGTGTGAACTCCAATGCAATCATGAGCGATGATTACGAGGAGGGGCCATGATGACAAGGCAGGTGGGGACCAATGGTCCAAATATGGCCAATGAATACTTTGCCAACTCACCCCCCATCATCGGAAATATCCATAAAGGGTAATAAGTACTCCCGAGCACTCTCACCACCTTTTCCTTCATTCTCTCCTCGTAACTTAGGTATAGTAGTCTCCTTGTGTGCCCACAGCCTCCTAACCATCATCCTCCATTGATCTCTCCCATATTCCTGCTCTTAGCGTTTTCTACAGGAGCACCTACAAGAATTCTACAGGAGGGACAACAGGCTTCTACAGGAGGGTTAATGAGTTGTTTTGAAGGGAGAAAACATGGGTTTTAGCACGATTTTTGGTCTGAGGAGGTAGGTTCCATGCATGACCCCATTGAATATCAATATATGCAAGAAGTGGTTTCAAATTGAAATAAAGTCTTCAGGAGAGGAGAAAATACATGAGAAATTTTTCTGCTTATTTTAAAAAAAAACACAGTCTCCTCTATTTCTATGTTTTTCTCAAAAATTGTTCTCCATCTCCATATTTGGTTTCCCAAAAGAGTTTCAACAAAATGATAGGAGGGTTTATGAGAAAGGAGCCCACTAACTCCACTAGGCTCCATGCACATCCCCAAGTAGTGGACATATTCACAAGAGCAAATTGGATGAACTTTTTTGAGAAATTCTGAGGGTTTGATGAGGAGATTGCCCAAGAATTTTCCCACTCTTTGGTCCCTCACAAAATAACACATGCCACTGTCACCTTTAGAGGCCTTTCCATGGAGATAACCCTGAATTTATCAGTAGGGTCACTACCCTTCCTCTTGGGCTGCCTTGGAGTAACGATGAGAAACCATTTGGCCAGGCTACCAAGAAAAACTTCTTCCAAAACAATGAAACCCCTATAGAGGATAAAAATTGCATTAGAAGGGCTAGCATACCATATCCTTGGGATGGGGTTAGCTACCAAATAATCAAATATATTTCTTGTGAGGGGAGGTATAACATTGTCTATGGTTATCACTTTAGAATCCTTCATGAGTTAAGGTATGGCATGGACACTCCAGCACCTCAGAAGCTCAGCAACCCCTACTTCCTCCTACAGTCCCTCATTGACTCCAGCACTAAGGTTCAAGCAGGGAATTCAAAGAAGCTAGCTAACCATGGGTTAATCAAAATTTTAGTGGAAGAATCCCTCCATACATTTACACTCCCTATAGCATGGGAACTCTTCCAAAACATGACAGATGAGGATGAAATAAAGGCCCTAACCTATGATGTCAGTCCTACTGGCAGTGAGGAGGAAGAGTAGCAAGGGGGAGAAGGTGAAGCAATTGGTTGCTTAGCAGAAAAAGAAAGGAAGGAGGAAGAAATTAAGATAGAGGAGGAGAAAGCTGAAGAAATAGATAAGGAAGAAAAAGAGCAAACATAGACAGAAAAAGAGACAGAAGGAGGAGAAAAAGAGGTAGAAAAGGAAAAACAAGGAGAAGGGTCCCCTGAGACTCTGGAAAGGGAGGCACCAGCTGCCCTCGCTACCCTCAGTACACCAATCAAGCCAAAGAAAAAGAGGTAAAGGTAGGCCTCCATGTATTTAAGGGCTAGGAAGAGCACAAGAATCAAAACAGGCAAACCTCAGCCCTCTTCAAAAGTGCCAATTACAATTGAAGATTCACCCTCTGCCCAAGGAAAAGAATCCCCTTCCAAGGCACCTATTATATATGAAAGGGGGACTCCTAGATCTCCCACATGGAAAGAAAAGGTAGAACTACAGGACCCAAAAACAGTCATATAGGAGGCTCAAAATTCTATAGGAGACACTGTCAAAAATATAAGAGACCCAAAATCTTGAGGAAAGGATGGAAGGACAACCACAACTAAAGGAGGAAGAAATAGAGATACAAGAACCTAATCCCCAGCCTAGTCTGGCTTCCTATTACAATTTGCTTGAGGGAGGAAGGATAATTCCACAAAAGTTTGCAATTCCACTATTCTTTGAATCAAAGAAAGAGAGAATAAGAACACATAGATGGATGAAAATAGCCAAATCCAAGGGAGTTGAGGATGTTGGCCATATGGAAAACAAACCCAGTGAAATGGGTAGAGAGTTGAGTGATATCAGAAACATGGAAGCAATTACAAGGAGCCACCTTGAAACTGAAAATGAATTGTTAAAGAGGCAGCTGTAAGAGAGGGAGACTCAACTGGCATGCATGGCCAGCTTATCCATGGAGGCATTGCAATGTAGAACACTAACAAAATCCTGTGGCCTATATCTCAAGGACAATGGTTACAATTCCAAGTAAAGACTTTGGCACAAAGAGGCACCATGCCCTTCCAGGATTACAGGCAGTTTATGGATCTATGTGACCAAAGCACATCAGAGGATAAGGCAAAAATGGCATAATTCTACTTACATAACATGGCCCTCATAGACATGAATGTGTGGGACCCCAATTCCAGGCTAGGGGACATGTAACTAATGGCCATGGCCTCATGGATGAACCATGAATATTTGAGGGCAATATAAATAAGAAGATTGATGATAAAAGAGCAGAATGAGCCATTAATGATAAGAGATGAGCCATCAGATTCCATGGTACTCATCAACACCCACAACCTACTTGCCAATAATCCTCAAATTTCTCCTAGATATACAAGTGATCAGGCACAAACCATTGCACACTTTCAGGATATGCAAAGGCTACTTAGGGATGACTGTGTACATGCATGCATGAGGAGATGGGACACCTTACCACACAGTCTGCAGATCAGGGAATATCATTCCCCCATGAGGATGAAGGAGGCATTAAGAAGATTGCCAATGTACAAGCGCTCCATGCAAAGGCTGAAGGTCAACTGGATTGGCCTCAAACTAAGTCCCCCACTGTTGTTAGGCATGCTGGAAGGCAGAAAAGAAGAAGAAGAGGAGGAGTAGTGGGAAGAGATAGACAAGAAGGCAGGATTCTATGACAAGGAAGAGCAAACCACATCAGAAGCTTGGGATGCTAGGGAGGCCACCAGGGCCATAAAAGATGAGGAGATGAATTAAGTTGCTCAAAGGATGAGCAACACTTTCAGTAGGGGGTGATGATGAGCCTCATAAATGGTTAATTATATGGGCTCATTTTACCTCCTAACCTAGTCAAACCAACCATTCTCTTAGCTGATTACATGATTTTTTTATTATATTTATGCTTATAGAGTGCGTTTAGTTAGTTATTGTGCCATGTGGTCTAATGTGTATTCAATGTAGATTATTGATGATTTTCGAAGTCAAAGTCAAGGATCCAATGGAAAAATGGCAGTAATAACTCGAAGTGGACAAAGAAGAAGACTTATAGGAGGGAATCCCCCTCATTTATTACTCCTCACTTCAAATTCCCCTTCATTAAGCTTGGAGTACAAACAGCTGAATCATGCACTAGGAGGCAGCTGAGCAAGTGGAGGATCACTGATGATTATCTTTAGTTTTGGGAGCCAAGCCTCCCTAATTTTAAGGAAGTTGTTGGTAGCTTCATTTTTATAAGTAGAGAGACCTAGGGCCTCACTAGGGTCGGATTTTTGTTGGATTTTTGCATATGTAAACTCTGCTCCAACTTTGAGCTTATTATTTTGTGACAGCTTCATGTAATCATGTTATTGTTTTGATAATAAATATGGAATCCTTTTTGAGCTAGCACTAAGTGTTATAGACATATTTGGGCACTTCAACCCCAATCATATATGTTGATAAACCAAGGGCTCTTGAACCCATAAAAGTGTTGTTTCATACCCTAAAGGATCATGGTCAATCGATTACATCATTTCCCAGAAGTTCCACCTAAAAAACCACTCAGAACTGGCCAAAACTGGACCATACTGACTGCTCCATGGTCAAGGTGTGATGCATACTGGTTGCTACACTAGCCAGGTGTGATGCATACTGAAGAGGCCTTCTTTAGGGTGTGATGAGTGAGAATGGACAAATGGTTGATACAGTTTGCTAAGTGGATGCTCATGGAATCTTCTAGAAACTTCTCCTGTGACATTTGTCTCTCTAAATTCGCCTAGGGATGAGTAAGAGATAAATGAAATCTCCAAGTGGAACCAAGAACTATTAGTGGAATAACACTAATCAAAACCCATAGCTGACTCAAACCCTTGCAAGACATCTATAAATGGATCCCTCATTTGAGAGATCTGGAGGCTGGAATTTTGTAAATTGTAAGGAAGTGCTATTGGTTTCTCTTTGAGAAGAAACATTGTATTGTTGGGTGATCTTGCTTTTCATGAGGTGAAGAGGGCTTTGATGCTGGGAGGATGATGCTGGATCAGACAGCTGGGTTGTAATCCTATCTTCTATTATTAATAAAGTTCTTTGAGTTTTCCTCCATACAATCGTGTATCTGGGAATCTTGTTATTTGTGAATGCAATTGTATGTTAAATGTATTTTTGATTCTGCATTGTTTATGATATTATAGATCGAGATGCTTTGATGGTTTTTAGTTACTTTGGTTCTACAGGTATTCTCTAAGTAGGAAAAGTAGGAGAGGAGTGGCAAGCTCTATCAAGGGAGAGAGAAATCGAGCAAGGAATCAAGCGAAAGATCTAGGTTGGTCCTCTTTGCTTCTCTCTTATCTATTATACATAAAGGAAATCACAAATTTCTTTGATTGTTTGTTTCTAAGATAGTTACTCATCTTAGCGGGACTAGCAGATCGAAAAGACACTAGTTTTCCCGGAAACAAAATGGTGACTCCACTGGGGAACGATTAGTTTGTTTGTTATTGTTGTTTTCTTTATAAACTACAGATGGAGCCTGAAGTTAGCCAAATAGCCTTCAAATTGTTCTTGTTATGCAATTGCAAAGTAGATGAATGTTGCTTCAGTCAATCTCCAGGTTGGTTTATGAACTGAACATCTGACTTACAAACATCATAAATGCCCTTGTGGTAGCTCAATAACCTCTTAAGATCATACCCCTATACTTGTTTTTACTATTCATCATAGCTTAGCTTAAATCACTGAACTTAGCTGCAAATTTTGAGCAAAAACCCAACTCAGTTTCGCTCCCTGGCCCATCGTATTGTCTGTAACTAGAAGCATGTATACATCGCAACTCCCATGTGTAGCGAGTGAGATGCATCCCTATTTTTGTGAAGGACGGATGTGATGACTGAGTAATCCTATTTCTCTCTTTGAAATTTGGGTTTTTCCTCCATATTTTTAGCTCTATTTAGTTGTTTTGCTACTTATGATTAGTATCTCATTGCTGAAGCCTATTTCCTTTACATTGTTTAGCCTCCATTGATTAGGATTAGTAAATGTTTTTTTTTTTGTGTTTGTCCATCATTTACAGCCCTTCATCAAAAGTAGCCTAAATCGAACTGTCGTTTTGATGCAAAAAGTATCGTAACTGTCATTTTGAATCAAAAAGAAGAGTGTCGTAAAATCTTCCTCCTATAGATAGTCGATTGTACTTTTGCCATTGTATATTATTTTAATTGTTAATATTTGAAGTGTCAAAAGCAGTTTTCTTTTCGAAATCGAAACGTGTCATTTTAGTCTTCCTTTCATTTTAAAAAGAAATTGTCGAAATGTCGCTTTGAAGAAAGTAGTTTAGGTTTATACTTAGTTTTCCTTTTTGGCATTCTCACATTAAGGAAATGAAAAACAAATACATGCATGTGCATTTTCATTTAGACTATATAAGGAAAATGATTTAGGAAAAGTGCATTTAGTGTGTACTCTTTTCTCTTTGTTGAAAGAATCGTAATCTTCTTTCCTTAATAGCTAGGATTTTTCATTGCTAAAAGAAAATAAATGATTGTTTATCATTTTAGATTGCATATTTAGGAATTTTACATCTACATCACATGGTGAACCTTGAAAGGCAAACTTCTAAAAATATCAACTCTAAAATAAATCTCAATGAACATAAAAACTCTTTGGAACCTAACGCAACACATCTAGAAGTCTAGGCTATAGACGTGTTCCGGTAGCATAAAACCTGGTAACTATTGTTTTCATCGAAGGTTGGGTGATCCCTCCTCCTTGATACGACAAGTGCTAGTACGGACTTGTGCTCCCCGCACCATCGAGTATATATTGGGAGACCACAATAGGCTAATATCCTTTATCTATATGAAGCCATGTCTGTCACCCTATCGATCGCAATGCACTGAACACAACATTCAGGAAGATTGATTGTCGTACATAAGTCCGTGGTAATTTCTCTTTAATTTACCACCAAGGTGTATATTCTAGTTTTGTGATTGATTTGGTAATCCCTCTATCTAGATTTCTATAGTAGTCACTTTCATTCCTTTTCAACTCCGTAAAAGAAAAGGTCCATTTGAGCACTTGTCACTTCAGAGTCATTAAAAATTGAAGGCGACTAGAGTCATATTTAGCTTTTTCTCGACTCTTAAAAATTGAAAAATCAAAGTTGTGTCAAAGTGTCATTAAAATTTATTTAATTCGGAATAACATCCCTGTTCCGTCATTGATCTTAGGTTGAGGTAATAGAGTCCACCAATCAAGGAATCCCTCTTGGGGGGAATCCTAGTCCTTTCTCTTCTTGGGAAGATATTGGTGCTTCGTATATGGCTACATTGTCCCTTTCAGGAATCACAATTGGTTTGCAAGTATGGATATTCTCAACCTCTGTCATTCAAAATATCGTGATTCCTCAGCAATCGAATCAACAACCAGATGATACTAAAGTTATCCCTTCACCTTCTACTTTGTTTGTTTCTCCCTCCCCTTCTTCCTCTTTGCTTGGTGAAAATAGTTATACTAAAAACCAAGTGGCTGAGAAGAAGAAGCATGGGAAGGAGAAGAAGAAGAAGAGGTCAGCTAAGAAAGGGGGCAACCATGAATCATCTGGTGAAAATCTACACACCGAACTTTCCAAACCCAAATCTGCATACATAATTTGCAAAGGAAACCATTTTCATCGAGATTTTCCTTGCATTCCGTGGATCTTGAGAGAATTGTCTCCTCGTTCACATTATCTAGTGTCATAAACCTCTGGCAATCATGTTGACAACACACCCTCAACTAGTGAAAATGAAGTCAATGGATAGAAAGGAAAGGTCAGATTTCCATGTAGGTTATGTGAAGGTAATCATGCTCTTCACCATTGTCCTTTTCTGGACAAAGCCAAAAGTGTCTTAGATAACCGTCTTGCTTCACCGTAGCGACTTCCACCTGGATACAAGAAACTCTCGCCAAATCCTTCGCTAGTTGAAAACCCAATTGACATAACTTAATTGTTGGTCGAAAAACCTATCATTAAGAGTGAACCTTCTAAGTCCGTACTAGACCAGAGTCAACAGGTCGAGATGGCAGCCAACCCAGTCTTGCCTTCAGAAGGTCCACCTTCACATGATACAATTTCCAAAGAGAATGAGAAAAATATTGTTCAAATTCTTTTTATGAATAAAAGTTTGATGAACTTGGGGGAAATCCGCCCATTCCTTTACAACAGGAGGAAAATTCCCTAATTTAATGGATTCATCCAACCATTTATCCTATACCCCTTCCGAGCAGTCTAGTCATTTTCTTCAATTGAAATCAACTAGAAAGACCCTGCCTTCCGTCTAATGTACTATTCCGGATCATAGTACAAGTTTACAAAATGATCGTGTCTGGCACTATCATAGATGAAGGGGCTTCAATGAGTATCCTTTCCTCAACTGCTTGGAAAGCACTTGGTTCACCACCGCTTCTGCCTGAGACACAAAATTTATCAGGCTTTAACAAAGAAACCAATCGACCGTTAGGGATCCTTCCGAAGTTGCCAATAACTTTGAAAAGGAAAACCGTTCACTTGAATGTGATGGTAGTCCAAGGGACATTAGATTACAATCTACTCCTTGGGTGTGACTATGTTTATAGCATGGAAGCTATTGTTTCCACACTCTTTCGAGTGATATGTTTCTCGCATGAAGGTAAAATGGTACAACTTATTGACCAGCTTTCATTTCCTAGTTCAAACACAACTACAAGTCAAACATCATCCCTAAATGGTCTCTTTGCATCAAGAATGTCTCTTCAACCTTCACTTCATCCACCTAATTACCGTGAGTAGTCCGGTGAATATAATGAAGCTTAGGGGGCATGCACCTCGGTCTGCTTTGGCAGGTGAACCCAGCTAAAAAGATAGGTTTCCCAATAGGTTATGTGATTCGAAGTGTTATCTCACACCATTCACCTTTTTCTATTTCGATGGATAGAGCCAAGGAAGTGGTTTGTCTGCTCTGCAGATGAAACAATCCTACCTAACCACAAGGACTTCCATACGGTGACCTGGAAGCTCTCGTTTTCTCAATACCCAGGGGCGTGCAAACCTTTTTATGCAAGTGAAAATCGACAAATTTCATTTTTTAGCTTTTTAGTGTTTTTAGCTTTTTAGCTTCTTAGTTTAACTTCTTAGGTTAGGTGATTGGTCTAACCACCATTCACCTTTATCTGCAGTGCGCAGACAAAGCAAAGGAAGGGTTGTGTCTAGACGAAAGACAAAACCATCCTACCTAATTTCAGTAGTTCCTTAGCTTTTAGTGTAGTTAGCTCTGTAGTTTGGTCTTTTCTAGCCTACATAAAAAGGCAATGAGCAATGTTTCACATGGTACAAGCTCGCTAAAAAATAAACCTACCAATGAGAGACATCTTTAAATGATTGGAATGAGCAATGTTTCTACAAGGTTCAAGCTCCTTAAAAAATAAACCCACTACTGAGCATATGCTAATGTAAGGTTCAAGGTCATTAAAAAATAAATCCGCCTTCAGTAAATGACCTCTATGATTACCATGATATCAAACTTTTGAGCCTTGGTTGTGTTCTACCATCACCTCCATTCTTTTGGCCGATCATACACTTCCACTTGATTATTTACCCTTTTGAGGAATCGCTGCAACAAGTGATTTTGTTAGCCACCCTCTTCACACTGCCATGTTTTAAGAAGTTCCAAACTTACCTGGAACCAGTTGCTACCTGAAAAAACCACTCGTTCTTAAAAAATGATTCTCTTTTAAGCTCTTTTTAGACTCGTTAAATATGAAAAGATTGTCAAGCTACTGGCCTTTCCAGCTCATTAAAGTAAGGGGAAGCACCATCCCTCCTCTAAATTTTAATCTTCTTGGACCCGAGGGATCATCCCACAAAAATATCGAGCGCTTGTCCTTTTCGGCTCGCTAAAATGATCGAAAAGTCATCCCTTTCGTATTATTTTTTACTTTTCCGGACTTAAGGTATTATGCTACGAAAAAGGACTACTGGAGCTTCCTTTTTGTCACTCTCTAAACATGAAAAGGACTAAGTTATCTTTGTTGTTAAACTTGTTAAACAATAGTGACAAACTTGTCCACCCAGACAAGAATGAATTTCACTATCGTTATGCTCACTAAAACATAGCGACAAGTTTGCTCGAAGGGAAAATTATAGAACAAGCATATGTTATCCTCCTCAAGCTTGACAAAAATAAAGAGGTAGTAGTCAACAATGACTGGGGAAAAAGGGAGGAAAACTTGAAGAATTTTATTGGTAGTAGGTCGCTCTTGAACATGACACTTTCACTCCATCACCATGATTGAGTCGGGTTGGGTTATTCCGTTCACCGGTCATATCACCATTGGTCCTCCACACCATCCATCTTTTGGGGTTAACGCTACCAATCCATCTTAGTGTCATTGATATGTTCAATAGAAGTCATTCAGAGAATTTACCACCCAGCTAACGCCTCATCCACCGCAATACCTTCACTCTCCATTTTTCGTGGCCGTCATTCCTGAACATTGTATCATCAGATCGTTTTCACCTCCAGAAAATCATTTGCCTCGTTTCATGTTGTAGATGTGTAATACATTAAGGCCCTCCTACGACGGATCATTTCTTGTCAACATCAGCCCATTATCCAAGAAGTTGACTTAGAAACAACCCTTCCAGTACTTTGAAGCTTGCATGCCTCAATGGCAAGTTTCTCACTTCCAGTGATAGGTTTACATCAATGGCCTTCGACTGAAATATTTTGCATGGCGTTCGACATCGACTCATATATTCACACCACATGAATTGTACTGCAGTACCTTGAGGGTCATTATCATTATTGGTGATTCCTCTCGCGCCTATTAACAACTTACATCATTGGCTGGTAATCAGGTGATGTCTTTCCATGTTCAACTTCAAAACATCTTTTCACATGGATCGACTTGTACATCAAGCAAAGATTGAACGATTTTGAAGACCCCAGATCTAGTTTCATCCATCTGGGCTGCGATATATTTAGGAATATAAAGACATCAAATGTACACAGAAGCTGCATGGATGGTCATCCAAGCCAAGGAGGATGACCCTTCATATGAAGAATCACCAGTCTGCAACTGCATACATCAATTCTATGTACATGAAAATGAATTTATAAAGCTGAGCATGGGAATGCCCGCCTCAACTACATCATGAAAATAATATGATGATGATGTATTGTATTGTATCTTATATAGGTCACCTTCCTGTTCGAATTCATCTGATCCTCATGATAAAGCATTTTACCCAACATCAAAAGATTTGAGACCTCATGCTTTAGGGGGCAACTGTTATAGACATATTTGTGCACTTCAACCGAAATCACATATGTCGATAAACCAAGGGCTCTTTAACCCCTAAAAGTGTTGTTTCATAACCTAAAGGATCATGGTCAATTGATTACATCATTTCCCAGAAGTTCCACCTGAAAAACACTCAGAACTGGCAAAAACTGGACCATACTGATTGCTCCATGGTCAAGGTGCGATGCATACTAGCTGCTACACTAGCTAGGTGTGATGCATATTGAAGAGGGCTTCTTTGGGGTGTGATGAGCAAGAATGGACAAATGGCTGAGACAGTTTTCTAAGTGGATGCTCATGGAATCTTCTAGAAACTTCTCCTGTGACATTCGCCTCTCTAAATTTGCCTAGGGATGAGTAAGATATCAATGAAATCTCCAAGTGGAACCAAGAACTATCAGTGGAATGACACTAATCAAAACCCAGAGCTGACTCACACCCTTGCAAGACATCTATAAATGGATCCCTCATCTGAGAGATCTAGAGGTTGGAATTTTGTAATTTGTAAGGAAGTGATGTTGGTTTCTCTTTGACAAGAAACATTGTATTGTTGGGTGATCTTGCTTTTCATGACGTGAAGAGGGCTTTGATGCTGGGATGATGATGTTGGATCAAACATTTGGGTTGTAATCCTCTCTTCTATTATTAATAAAGTTCTTTGAGTTTTCCTCCATACAATCGTGTATTTTTGAATCTTGTTATTTGTGAATGCAATTGTATGTTCAATGTATTTTTGATTCTCCATTGTTTATGATATTATAGATCGAGATGCTTTGATGGTGTTTTGTTACTTTGCTTCTATAGGTATTCTCTAAGTGGGACAAGTAGGAGATGAGTGGAAAGCTCTATCAAGGGAGAGAGAAATCGAGCAAGGAATCAAGCGAAAGATCCAAGTTGGTCCTCTTTGCTTCTCTCTTATCTATCATACATAAAGGAAATTGCAAATCTATTTGATTGTTTATTTCTAAGATAGCTACCCATCTTAGTGGGACTAGCAGATTGAAAAGACACTAGTTTTCCTGGAAACACTGAGTTACCTCAGAGGGCTGAAGCTATTGGGTTAGGGCCCAATCCAAGCAATGAAACTCCTATTTACTTGTATTTGTATGTTTTATTTCAGTTATAGATTAGGTTGTTGTTAGATGTATTTCTTTTATGGTTAAGAATAGGTTGATTTTGATGATTCAGTAGTTTTCTTCCATTTGTGCTATCTATAGTAGGTTCGGCAGTGATAAAGAAATATTCAAAAGGCTAGCAATAGTGCCTTCACCTCTCTTCCTCCCTTTGGGACCATGATTTGAGGCAAAGATCCTCTTGCTAGCGCAAAAACATAGATTTTCCTCATTCATAGGACTTCTAGTGTTTGCAGCTTTTTAGTAGGTTAATAGTCCAGCTTTGCTTTGCTTTAGATCTTCTTCATCATGCTTAATTCCTGATTTGCAATAGACTTCTTTCATGCTTTCATTTCCTACAACATTTCTCAACATTTCCTTTCATAGATCATAATTTAGACCCTTTTTATGCAAAACTATGTTTTTCCTAAATGCATTCATTTCACTTGTTGCTTGATTTCCTTGGCTCACTGTCAATTCTTTATAGCAGATATCTTCTAGTAGTAGGCCAGCCTATCAGCCATTCCATCCTCCATCTGATCCATGCCCTACAGGTCGCCCAAGTCTCACCTCAATTCTGCCTTAGTTTCCTGCATTTTCCATAGAACTTCTTCCTCTCTCCTTGAGAAAACCAATCATCTTTCTCTCTCTTGGTGGTTCATGGTAGACCATAGGTGCCCTAACACCTAATTACAACCTTCATCCACCTATTTCACCCACTCTCACACCCTCAAAATAGTGAAAACTACTCTTGGTCTCCTTTAGGCCTCCTATAGAACGTTATTTTTCCTCCGATAGATTTCCTGTGTCCTCTTGTAGATTTTCCTATAGGCTTTCTTTTGAAGGCCGAGTGTGGGAAAATCCTCCTGAAGGCCACCTGAGACCTCCTGCGACCCACCCACACCATACTACATCCTCTTAAGTCCCAAAACCACCCTCCAACGCCACCTATTCACTGCGACATTCACACACAATAAATTGCATGCATGTCAATTTCATGTATTTTCCGAAAATATGTTTTTTTCTTATTTACTTCCAGAAATAGCATAGTTAGATGTTGTTTACTTCGTTGAGTAGGTAATGGAATTCCTTTCATGGGTTTCATCATTCTTTCTACAAAATTAGGATTAGTTGGTTAATTAGGGTTTACTAGGTTTGCTTTACATTTCAGTGTTTCTCCTTTCCGCAGTTAGAATAGCATATGTAGAGTAATCTTTCTTTCCTTCCATCACATATAGAGCTTCTTTTGGAATCCATAGAATTTGGCTTCAGCTCCTAGTGATCTTGCACTGGCTAACTAAGTGACAACCTGCAGTAAAAACTAGTACTTGTGCATACAACACCGACGCTTTCAAGTTTGTTACGAACTACAGGGTTGATAAGAGTAAAGTAGGCAGCCCAGGAGTTGCAACATTATTGCTGCAACACTAGTGCTCAGCTCAAATATATTGGGATATGATTATGAGACAATGTACAAGAAGGGGCATGAAAATGTAGTGGTTGATGCCTTATCACGCTAGTTTGGGGATGAGGGCACCCTGTTGTCCCTCTCTTTACCCATACCATATTGGATTGAAGAATCCCATCATGAATGGATCTCCCACCCTTATCTATCCCATCTCATTAACAGATTATAAGAATATCCTAATTTCTCAAAGGATTTCTCGTTGAAGGATGAGGTTCTTCGTTATAAGGATAGGGTGGTGTTGGCCTTGTTATCACTCAGAATTTTCCTTAGAATTTATCAGAAGAAGGAAGCAACCAATGTAACCACAAAACCAATCTTTTAGGTTTAGGCTCTAGCCAACCTAAGTCCAGAGAGTTCTCTCTCTTTATAATTTAGCTTTGCTTTCATGGGATTTTAGGCTAGTTCTTAGTGTTCATGGGGTTTTGGTTTTGAATTGAAGGTTGGGTGGTGGAATTCTTGGAGCAGATGGATAGAGCTAGGTCTTCAAGCCATTGGGCTATTGAGTCAATGAATGGATATCATAACTAGACTAAATCATTAAAGGGAATGTTCACAAGGCATACTAGCAAAGAAAAATGCAAATCTTCAGTTCTAATGTGTGAAGTAATTCTAACCAGGGTGAAAGGGAACTTAATGTTGGCATTATGATTCAAGTGTTGTCCTTGATGGAAACTCACTCAGAGGTATGATACAAGTGTTGTACTTGATGGCAACTCACTCAGATGACAAATCAGAATGTAGCAGGTCAAGGGAGAGGTATACGCAGGTTGACCGTGATGAAAGTGCATATATATGCGGGTTAGTAGAGCAAAAGGTGCGTACACGTACACACGTAGGTTCACAAAAGGAAAGGCGCGTACATGTCAGAAACCATGGTTTTGGTGTGTGGTATTTGGTCATGGTATTTGGTTCGAAATGACGACCCCAAGTATTGGGTCCAAGGTATTGGTTCTACATGGTTTTGGACCATGGTATTGAGAGAAGCCTAAACCTATATAAGGAGAAGATCATTAGGCCAAGTGTGGAGGCAAGAGTGAGCAAGTGATGAACATCTAATAAAGTGTGAGATCTAGATGCTGGTTATGGGTCAGTGATGCCTTGCTTGATCTGAACCAAGGAGGCACTCATGTGAAGGATGATGAACGATGGATTGGGATCTTAAGGCTTGGAATGATTATCATTATATGGTTTGATTATGGATAGACTAGAT